>OX243815.1:12708965-12856465 GCA_945859605.1 Lumbricus rubellus | reverse complement strand
GCGGTCATGAGGGGGGGGGGGGGGGCAAATGCCTCCAACTTTCAGGCAAGTCCGGTTTTTCGGGCAAACATAGCCCCGAACGACTAAAAAAGGTCGTCAATTTTTTTGACGGATATATTTTTCGGGCAGAAGTTCAATCTTTGGCCCCCCCCACTGCTGAAATCTGCCGTACGCCTATGCTTTTCCAACAGATGAACCAACCACAAAACCAACTCAAGAACCAACTGAGACATCTTCTGAGCCAACCAATGTACCAACCGAACCACATTCTCAGCCATCAACAGCAACTCAAGAACCTACTGTGGCAGCCACTTCACCGACAACTCATAAGCCAACTGATGCATCCACTTTACCGACAATTCCCCGTGCAGCGGAACAGGATCAACCTGTATCACATCCTGCAATGGAAGGGTTAATGGAGATTACCAGTCTTGTAATTGATGTCAGGTTTATGCCAGCTGTTCTAATGAAATTTTGACTGATGAGCGCCCATGTCCACCTGGTCTCTATCAGGCCCGCCGGCAGAATTTCCGGGCCCCTGGGCAGAGCAGTCACGGGCCCTAAAGGGCCTAAACTAACTATAGGCTTTCTGAGCAACTTTAAATAAAAACATATAGAAATAAAGGTGTGGGTCGAATGTACAATAATGTATATAGGCTATATATATATATCTATATATATCTATATATATCTATATATAAAGAATTAAACTTTTTAATACAGACCTATGGTAGGCGTAATCAAAAAATAATTTTTTCTTTATTTAACTGCAGCATAATTGTTTATAATATCCTGTAGTTGGCCAATTATTGTGGAAGATCATAATTCTGTTGCAAGAGTTGCAAGACAATTCAGTCAGACTGTGACAGATCGTTGAACTCTTTTAATTTGCTTGAACTTGCAGAAAGAGCTTTCAACTTCTTCAACAGTCACACGTTCTGATGGCAGAGAGCTAACATCAAAAGCAGGCCTTTCTACAATTTCGATAATTTCAATTTTTTCATTAATTTTATTTATGATGCTATCTTTTGGATTTACAATACTAACACCACGTTTTTTTCAAATTTTCCATGAATTTTATCTATGGTGCTATCTTTTGGAATCACGATAGGCCTACTAACACCACAAAATTTAGGCTAAACTTCCTTTCACCGATTCGGTTATATTAGCCTAATCCTGCACGTTTAATATTCTAGACATAGAATCAACCGTGGTATAATATAGGAGTGATTAACCTACGGGCCCTGATTTGTCTTATTTGATATTCCGAATTGAAATAGGGTGTGACTATGCCACCGATCCTTTCCTTTTCTAGCGTTCGTATTAGCTTTTTCTTTCCGTTTTTTGCGCTCAATACAAATCATTTTCTTTATCACTCTTCAAGAAAAGCAGAAGACTTGTTTGCTTAAGATAGCCTATAGGCCTATATTTTTAGCAGACTTTCCTGCAGCGTGCTTTAGTGCAAGATTCTGTTTTGCTTAGGCGCGTTATAAATGACAGCTTAATAATAATAGTTGGCCTAATAAAAAAATATTAAATATTAAATATATAATAATAATAATAATAATAATAAATATAAATATAAATAAATAATAATAAATAATAAATATTATTATTATTTTCAGAGTAGCCCGGGCCCCCTAAAGGTCGCCGGGCCCCTGGGATTTTGCCCCCCCCCCCCCTGCCCCCCTCTCGGCGGGCCTGGGTGTGTGTCCGGGCTGGCGGTGGAAGGGGGCTGAGGTTCGGCCCGGTGTGAGTCCGGGCTGGCGGAGAAAGAGGGCTGAGGTTTGGCCCGGTGTGAGTCCGGGTTGGCGGGAGAAGGGTGTTGAGTCCGGGTTGGCGGAGGAAGGGGCTGAGATTCACAAGGTCAGCAATTTTGAATTTCGCTACAATAGCACGTCGATGCTTATGCTAATAGAATGCGCCGCAGACCGTGATGAGGTTAAGTGCACCATGTCCGGCCGCCGGACTATGCATTGAGAAATGGGGTGTTCATTTAGCACCAGCAGTCATGGGCGGAGACTTGGGGGTCACGAGACCCCGAAGATTGTGATTGTGGACAGAGATGCTGCTTCCCCAATATTTCAAAAATATCTCAAAAATGTCATTGTAAATTTCTAAAGTGTTATCTACTGTTTATCCATCATGAACATTTTTGCTAGGACGACAGCAAAAATGGTATACCCTTGCAGTGTGGAATTCGATAATTTATACAACATGGAGGTACATTATTGAGCTCATAAACCATTTCCTTCAGCAATGAAATAATTATGAGAAATTTGTTGATATGACAGCTTAAAATGTTACCATTAAAGTGCTGATATCCAACAATTTAAACAATGGCCTACAAGGGGACACTTTTAAAGTCATAATCCACAACTTTCAGCATTGAAATGATGAGCTATTTAGTAAAAATGACAGCCCAAAATGCTATTATTGCATTGTGGAAATTCAAAAAAATTTCATAACTTTAGAGCCTGAAACGTGCTCCTGTCGATATCAACAGCGAAAAACGCGCTGGTTTCTGGGGCTCCGCCCCAGACCCCGCTGAGGGAGCTTACGACGCTCCCCCAGACCCCCTAGTCGGTACGAGCTTCGTGCATTCGGCACTCGCAGCTTCGCGTCTCCTGCGCATGCAAAATTACCGCCCTCAATAAAAATATTCTACTTGCGTTTCTAAAGGATTAAGGGCTTGGGGGTTTCAGCCCTCAAACCTGAAATCCTGGCGCTGCCACTGGTTGTACCCGTAAAATCCCCTACATATGACATGCATGCCCCTAGGGTTTTTCTATTTAGTAGGCCTACCCATATGATAGTATACTTATAAACTTGTTAGGCTATATAGGCCTAAACTTTTAACTTCTGTGAATAAAGTAAAGACTAAGCCCATTTCTTTTACAATAAAATTTTGACATTCTTATACTGGTAGCTAGTCTGCGACTCTGCAAAGCGACTTCTTAATTAAGTTTTCATGATTTTTTCGTTCATAAATAGCTGGCAAAAAGAGCCTAAAAAGGGCTCAAATTGAGGTCAACAGAGCTAAAAATGCGTTGGCGGCTGGGGCGGAGCCCCAGACCCCGCTGGGGGAAGCTTACGACGCTCCCCAAGACCCCCTAGTCGGTATGGGCTTCGTGCCTTCGGCACTCGCAGCTTCGCGCCTTCGGCGCTTCCTAAAAATCTTATAATTGGGCTCAGGGCTTCAGCCCCCCCCCCAAACCTGAAATCCTGGCGCCGCCACTGGTAACATACGACACTGTAAGATATTAATTACCAGTAGCCTATCTATTTAATCGCGCGCTATAAAATTAAGATCAGTCATGACGTCATTAATGTATTGGTTTCAATCAACGACCGTTTCAATCATCAATATCAATATGCGTCGATTGTTTCAATGGTTTGTTGAAATTTGAAAAGACTGGATGAAAGCAAATGGCGTCTTAAACAGAGCGTTAGGATTGCGGATAGAAAATTAAATGTTTCAATGTCTGGAAAAAGTAAGATTTTTGAATCGCGGACTCCCCTATGTTTGTTCTCGGGTGCTAAAACGAACGCGTGACCGATGGAAGGACGCGATAGAAATTTTCTATTTTCAGCGACCAAAATTTCCGTGTCCAAAAACCTGATGACCTTTTTTAGTCATTTGGCGCTTAACTTTTGGAAAAGTTACCATTTTCCGCGTCAAAAACACTTATGACCTTTTTTAGTCCTGGCGCTTAACTTTGGGGTGGGGGAACAAATGCATGGACCGACCCCCCCAACCCAAACATTGAGGCCCATTTGAGGGGTCCTTCCTAAGTCTCCGCCCATAGTAGCCTATGAACAACGCTAATTGAGCTTTGTATACATAGCCTAATTCTTAATATTCTCCAATGACTGTTTTGCTATTGAAAGAACAGAACCATAGCCATTAGCCTGTCGTGTAATGGTTGCAACTTGCAACAATGCATGGAACTATTCAAAAGTATGAAAGGCTCGAGCTGTATGAACTTTCATCGAGATGGACAACAGAACGATACGACGAAGCAGCATGACCCGCTGAGTTTCAGCCGCCACATTATAACTGCTCTAAAGTAGGCCTAGCCTATTATTAAACTGTGGCATTGACAATAAAAACAAACGAGAAACAAACAAAAACAAAGAACGAAAAGAACACGATCTTCATGCGAATTTCATTTGCTTAAATTTTTAAAAACAGCTTTTCCAATCCTAAATGTAGAAATATCACGTACATGTAGGCCTATATAAAAACCACTTTCAAAGAATGAACGCAGAAGCTTAGTGAAAATATTAGGCTATTATTGGTTTTGTTTGAAGAAATATCGCAAATAATCCAGTCATAAAAAAATAACACTGAGTTCAAGATACACATAGTATTTTCCGCAAATATCAACGCCCACTAAAGGTCTGTACAGTAAAATTTACTCCTATTATTGTCAGCTTAACTACAATTAAAATCCTACTGTTTGCATGTTTTCAAAGGGGCATTTGGGTTGGCCAACTTGGCCTACTGCATTCTTCGCAGGTTGTACTTTGCCTCTGGCAGTGTTTTACTTTGTCATCCCAATAGAAATAGAGACCAGGTGGACATGGGCGATAATCAGTCAAAATTTCATTAGAACAGCTGGCATAAACCTGACATCAATTACAAGACTGGTAATCTCCATTAACCCTTCCATTACAGGATGTGATACAGGTTGGTCCTGTTCCGCTGCACGGGGAATTGTCGGTAAAGTGGATGCATCAGTTGGCTTATGAGTTGTCGGTGAAGTGGCTGCCACAGTAGGTTCTTGAGTTGCTGTTGATGGCTGAGAATGTGGTTCGGTTGGTACATTGGTTGGCTCAGAAGATGTCTCAGTTGATTCTTGAGTTGGTTTTGTGGTTGCATGGTTCATCTGTTGGAGAAGCATATATACTATAGGCGTACGGGAGATTTCAGCAGTGTGTGTGTGTGTGGGGGGGGGCAAAGATTGAACTTCTGCCCGAAACATATATCCGTCAAAAAAGTTGACGACCTTTTTTTAGTCGTTCGGGGCTGTGTTTACTCGAAAAACCAGACTTGCCTGAAAGTTTACGACCTTTTTTTAAGTCGTTCGGGGCTGTGTTTGCCCGAAAAACCAGACTTGCCCGAAAGTTGGGGGCATTTGCCCCCCCCCTCATGACCGCCGCCTCGTACGCCTATGTGGAGAAGTTTCATGGCACGAACGACAAGTGGTGCTGTCGTGCTCGTAACGTATCACAACGTCATCCCAGTACAAGTCTCACCAGAAGGAGATAATTAAGATTCCGTTGATTAGAATTCCCTCAGAACATCTTGCGCAGATCTGACATCCCTTGCACGACTGGTAATCACCATCAACCCTTCCATTGCAGGAAGTGATCCAGTTGGGTCCCGTTCAGTGACATGGAGGATTTGTCACTGATTGTATTATATTGTATTGTATCTGACCATTTGCAAAGCGCTTCTCGCAGCAAGAGCCTTTCAGAAGCGCTCCCAGTGCGTTCAGTCCCGAGAAAAAGGCAGGTTTTTAGACGAGAGAAAGACGAAGAAAGACTACCAGAGAGGATGACAGAGCGAACTATTGAGGGGAAAACATTCCATAGAAAGGGACCAATGCAGGCAAATGATCTGGATTGAACCATAGCGGTCCTGTCTCGGGGGGACAAAGAGGTCGAGACGATCAGAGGACCTAAGAGGACCTAAGAGAACGCAGTGAAGTGGCAGATGGGGACGAAGTATAAGATCACACAGATACTTAGGAGCAAGACCCAATTGAAACTTGAGGACCAAAATCAGTACTTACTTTAAATTGTATACGAGCCGAGAGTGGAAGCCAGTAGAGTTGTTCAGTCATGAATGTAGAAATGTGGGAGAATCGAGGAAGACGGGCAATGAGCAATGAGCTCAATGAGCGGTGATGTGGATAGATAGTTGAGTTGTAGTGGTAAAAGCTTAAGTTGGTTCTTGAGTTGTTGTTGTTGTCGTCGTCGTTGTTTTTATGGTGTCTTATATATAGCCTAGTTGGTGTGGAGACGTAAGTGCCAGCTGCAATGATAGGCCTGTACAGGTTCAGAATTGATTCTTGTCGTTTTTTAACTTTTGAATGCATGGGTACTCAACCGCCTTGACATAATCTGAGCAAACATTTATCCTTAATCAAGTGCATGCCTAAACAGTAAATAGGATTGAAAGAGCATAGAATGAGAGAGGAGATGAGGCATGCATGCATGATCATCTGCAGCAAACAAGTGGCTTATAAGTTCTGAATGACATTACATTCGGTAACATTCCTCACCTAAAATTAAATTGTCTCACTTTTCTTCTCAGTGCCTAATGGTGCCAGGGACATGCTTTGTATAAATTATAATAGACAATTGACAACATGAAGAACGCCGCAGGTCACATGACTTGAGATCCAGAATTCAATGATTGCATGCCATGATGGCACAGCACAAATTTTGCTATAGTGTAGCCTACAAATAATTTTGCGAGGATTTTACAATGTTATAAATCCTCAATCGATTATGTAATGGTATCCTTCACCGCTAACCATTGCAGCACTACACGTCTCACAGCACGAATGATTGCAGTTTCGTATTCAAGCAGGCGGGTAATAGTAACAGCAAAAACTGAGCAAATGTAGTAGTAGGCCTAATAATAGAAGCAGCAGCAGCAGCAGTAGTAGTAGTAGTATTAGTAATAGTAGCAGAAGAAGAAGAAGTAGTAGTAGTAGAAGTAGTAGTAGTTGTTGTAGTTGTAGTAGTAGTAGCTTAGTAGTCGTAGGAGTAGTGTAGTAGTAGAAGTAGTGGTGGTGGTGGTAGTATAATGGTACTAGCAGTAGGGTGGTGGCGGTGATGGTAGTGGTAGTGATAGTAGTAGTGGCAGTAGTAGCAGTAGTAGTAATAGAGTAGTAGTAGCAGCAAATGTACTGGTAGGCCTAATAATAGAAGCAGCAGCAGTAGTAGTAGTAAAAGTGGTAGTAGTAGTAGCATCAGCATCGGAAGAAGTAGTAGTAGTAGTAGTAGTAGTAGTAGTAGTAGTAGTAGTAATATACTAGCAGTAGTAGCAGTAGTGGTGGTGATGGTAGTGGTAGTATATAGTAGTAGTATGGTAGTAGTAGTAGTAGTCGTAGCATCAGCATCAGAAGTAGTAGTAGTAGTAGTAGTAGTAGTAATGTAGTAGCAATAGTGGTGGTGATGGTAGTGGTAGTGGTAGTATATAGTAGTAGCATAGTAGTAGTGGTAGTAGTGGTGGTAGTAGTAGTAGTAGTAGTAGTAGTAGTAGTAGTAGTAATAGTAGTAGTAGTAGTAGTAGTAGTAGTAGCAGCAGCAGCAGTAGTGCATGGTGGAGGGAGTGGTAGTAGTAGTAGGGCCTACCCGACCTAGTAATAGTAGTTGTAGTTGTAGTAGTAGCAGCAGCAGTAGGCCAGATTTAATAGCATAGGCCTACGTTAGATGCATAAACGACAGCTTTAGATCTAATTATTTAAGAAGTCACAAAAGGTAACATTGTGAAATCTGGTATCCCCGCGTTTCAGACCAAAGTTGCGCCTTTGGTCGAGACCATTGATATGTTACATATGTACTATATAGCTAAAGGATAGGAACTGGCCTATGAAAGTACGGATTATCGCTCACTCAGGGATATCCCAGGATTCTTTAAGCCAAAGACAATGATTCCTTAGAGCAAATCCCAGAATTCTTTGCGGTAAATCCCAGGATTCTCTGGGGCAAGTCCCAGGATTCCTAGCGGCAAACCATAGCAAAGGATAGGCGGCACACTCTTCGGCTTAAAACGCAAATTTCTCAGCGATTATACAAAATTGTTTAAAACCAGCCTGGGGTTTTGGAGTTGAATGACATACAAAACAATTAACTTAATTTTATTTAGCGGCCACTGACCAGATTTTTAAAAAATTGCTTTTGAAGTTGACGAATTTAACATGGGTTTACATATGAACATACACGCGTTTCCCTGACAGGAAGTCACGTGTGATTCGCCCGTCGGCCATGGACCAGTAGACGAAGCTGTTCCAATCCAGTGAACCTAATACATATCAATGGCCGAGACGCCGTTTATCGACTGAAAACCGGTTTGTTAAAACCAGTTTGTAAAGAATACACGTGTACATAGAGTACATAATTTATATGCAAAACGAGTCGCTGATGCAATAGTTTCTTTGCGTGTAATCACTGTAACGATATGCAAAGTGACGCGTAGTTTCTAAAAATTAAACACAAACTGAACTGAAATAATCATTTTGTCCGAGGACAGAGACGTTACAAAATAGCGAATTATTCGTATTGTCGCCAAAATGTAAATCGGAGTTGTGCCACGTAGCCAGCTCTGAGCTTTGCACCGAAAAGAATCGATCTGGTTCGAGTTTTCCTTCGTAAAAACAAACAAAAGTCGCATAATTTCCCAACGAGAATACGCGAAGTCTTATCTAGAAATATGCACGGCGGAAGTCACCAAGAGCAAATCTTGTCCAGAAAAGACCTCTCGCGACAGCAGAACCCACAAGCGATCGCGGGTTTCGGTCGAGACGTATTCTCAGCAGCCTATCACAGTCGCAATCGTCGATTCAATACATCAGGAAGAAGAAGAAAGCGCAGCAAATCCAGACGCAACGATGAAAAGATTCGTCATTCTCGTCGTCGCTCTTGCTGCCTTTCAGTGCGGCGTTGTGCTCGGTCAGGATGAGGTATACTCTCAAGAAAAACACTTCTAATAATGCAGTTTCAGTAGGGCCTATATGCTACTTCTGATCTGTTGAAGCCATGTCGTAATGACGTTGTTTTACTAAAAGTTTAGACAATAAAACGTTTTTAGATTTGACAATAACAATATTTGAAATTTGAAAGCTATATAGGCCTACCTATCACTGGAGAGAAGTTATTTAGTTGCACAAAAATTATGTTTGTAGCCTACAAATATTATCTGTCATTAAAATGTTATAGTATCAAATACAATAAATATTAATATTAGTAATTAGTATCATTATAATCATATCATTATAAATTGCATTTTGTTATACTTCACAATTCATGTAACACAATAATGTAAACATCAGTTTTAACCTAGGCGTCTCTGGGGCGGGGGAAGCTTCCCCTATGAAAAGGGCCGGATTAACAAATGTGGTGGCCCTGTTCAGTAAGAGTGTGGGGCCCAAATTTACAGAATGACAACAAAATGACACACAAAACGTGTGGTAGGCCTATTCAACAAATCAAATAAAATTTTATCTATAATTATTAATTCATTACTATTTTACAATATCAACATGTCTTTTAGTATTCCGATCCAGTGTTAAAGTAGGGTAGCATGTTCAGCAGAGAGTCAGTCTTTACATTTTAAAGCATACAATCTGTATTACGGTAGTGGTAGTATATGTATATTGTTGATATAGTCCTAAACAGCAACGTTTCATGAACCGAAAATGGTTTTATTGCTATATTATCAAAGAAAAAACACAAAAATTATAATTTTTCTTTCTGAAAAAATTTGTCCCAATTCAGGCCATAGCGGCCTGCATTGGGACAACGCATGTGGAGCATTGGGACAAACAACAGATCTGGTTCTAATCTTATATACTAGAGTATAATAGATCATATTCCAGTTGACAATATCTAAATGAGTGACTATAGAGTACGGTAGCTCAAACAATAATATTGTCAAAAATGTAATCAAAGCGAACAAACTTCCATTGACCCTTGTAGGCTAATCCTAATTTTTTAAAAACAGCCCTACTGGTCAATTTCAAGTGAGTGCAACGTAGCATATCACTACAGATTCTGATAGCATTCCGTTTCACAACATATACAGTAAAACCATTTAAATTTAATTTCCTATGATGAATTTCCTGTCTCGGGATAGTCCCAATGCAAGCCATGAGCGCATGTCCCAATACAGGCTACCAATGACCAGAGCAATACTTTTGAGATAATAAAAAAAAGGCCTCAGTGAATGATCACCACATTTCACCATATTATGCCTTGCGATATATTGCCCTAAATTAGGCTAAATAATGATGGCTTAGGCTAAATTAGCACTAGACATTTAATGCAGTGGCTGAGACTGAGTGAGTAATAATTTATCTTTTTAGCTCAAAACTTTAAATTTCCAATATATCTCTAAAAAGTTTTCTTTATTGCGGGTTAAGACGTATGATCATTCGCCACTTGAAATACGTTCGTAGACGGCTCCACACTCAATAATAGGCTATATTAACCATGACTTCGATACCACCACTGTCCCAATGCAGGACCTGTCCAAAACCTGATCATTCTCCTCTGAACATCTTTTACGGCTTAAAAATAATTATTAAGGTGATTCATGGAATCATGGTCAGACGTTTTCTAGCCAGGGCACAGCCAGTGCACTGGTACTGGTAAAAAGGGAAGAAGCGATTTTATATCACAAATAAATTCTAGACAAAGAAAATTTCTAACAATATTGCGGCACGACAACGATCATGGCAGGGCAAATGGTTTTACCAGGGCATTTGCCTTGATGAAGCATCGCCACTTATTACAAACTAACATATAATTATTTCCGCGCTTTCGCCAGTGGTAGACCCTGGCTTATGCTCCATCCTACCAATGTGAGCTTCTCACCCCGCTTCTGTCTCTCTACATGGGCCGCCTTTCACCACGCTCAAGGGCTTAACTACAAGTGGAGATTCCTTGCCCCTGTTTCGCGTACTGTCACCATGCAGCGAAGAGCATTCCATGTAGCGGGTCCCGTTATCTGGAATAGCCTAGCTGTGGTACTCCTCTCGCTTCCCCATGACTCTGTAGGTTCTTTCTTTCGTCTTCATAAGGCTTTTCTTTATGACCACACGCACCTGGGTTGGGAGCGCCTCTGAGTAGCTTTCTTTAATTGGTGCTATATACAAATTTTATGTGAATTATTGTTTGAATTCGTAAAAATAGAGTGTATACTGAGCCTCGATCTTACACAGTAATTATAACGACACCATTACATGTAATTTTCATAATAGGCCTACATTGCATGGCACTTGAGTTCCTATCTGATGAGGTATTAATTGTTTTAATAAGCAAAAAGAAACTTATAGCTCTTTAATACTTGAATTTCTGACTGATTTCTAGATCAATCTGCCTGGTAATGGAAGCTCTAATAATGCCCCCAAACATGTGCAAATATAATGTATGTAAAAATAAGTAGTTTTCGAATTATTTCGCAATTTGCCCAGAGATTTAAACTAATATTCATATTGTATGTGTGGGCTTCTTAAAGTGTGGAGGCCCCTTCGGCCAAACATGTTGAACACGCCTTAATTCGGCCCTGCCCAGGAATTACACCCCTCCAGAAATTCGCCAAGTGTTATAGGCTATTCATGTAAATGTGTAGGTTACCATTCGGTCCATTCCCTCCCCCCTCACACCAGAAAAATAAGCGTGCAATGAAAAGAAATTCGACATGTCTTGTTTATATGCATATAAACATGTCTTGTTTAGGCCTATATGCATATAGCCAATGCACGAAAATGGTATGGTTATATATTTAACTAAGGAAAAGGGGAAAAAGTCATCAGTTTATAAAGTATCGAAAATAATATGTTTTAATGGGAAATTCTGACAGAAAACCGAAAGAAAGGAAATTTTCGCAAAAAAGAAAGAGAGACTAAGAAACGGTCATCAGCTTTTTAAGTAGCGAAAATGGAATATTTTCTCGGCGGAAATTTTAACCGAAACACTAAAAAAAAGGTCGTCAGAAAGTTTTTACCAATCACAGGGTGTCATCGGTGGCTCAGCTGGAGGTTGCCGTGCGCCCCAAACCGCCGAAACCGGATTTTTCCCCGCCCGCCACAGAAACCCGAAGCAGAGGCAGCCTACTAGATAAAACACTGGTTATTAAAGACGACAGAAACTACATTTCTCGAGTAATTTATAGATACTCGACCACTGCCCCTCTTTCTGACTTCACTTCCATACAGTTGATTGACGTATGATTTGTTATCTGTTTTATTTTATTTTATGTTTTACTATTGAATTGTTATGATTTTTCTGTATCATTTTTAAATTTGTAATTGGCTTCGGTGTGTAAGCTAGAATCTAAATAAAACGAATATATACAGGGTGCGCCAAAAAAAAGACCCCCCCTATGTTTTTTGCCAATATCTTGGCCAAAATTAAGAATTTTCGAATAACATTTTACAGGCTTATAGACAATTTATATTTACATATGATGGCCAGATTTCATCAAAATATTTCAAACAGAACAAAAGTTATGCCACTTTTAGGGAGATCACCCCCCGTTTTTTGACGTTTCAAAAACGAAACGCAGTTTCTTTTAGGTTTTTTGCGAATATCTTGGCCGAAAATAAAAATATCGAAATGAAATTTTACAGTCTTATAGACAATTCATATCTACACATGGTGGCCGGATTTCATCACAATATTTAAAACTGAACAAAAGTTTTGTCACTTTTAGTGAGACCACCCACCGTTTTTTGACGTTTCAAAAACGAAACGCAACAAAAAGTGACAAAAACACAATTTTTAAGTCTCATCACAAATAACTGTTGTCAAATGAACTTGGTAGTGCTTCACAACTTGTGTTCAATGTGCCCACCACCCGTGCCAAAACTTATTTTGAGTCTCTATGCAGAGTTCTTGATGGACCTGTTCACTATCTGACAGATTCCTTGTTATTTCTAATTTTAAGAATTTGATTGTCATCTTGCTAAGTGACTTCTCAGTGACGTGCAGCTACGCTGGTACCCTGTTTATTTTTTAAATAGTAATAATAATGATCATCTGTCAATATCAAGGCTATTTTATAATAATTATTTGAGATGAAACTTAATAAAATCGTGTTTTTGCTGCGTTACGTCTTTGAATTGTCAAAAATTGGGGGGATGGCCTTACTAAAAGTGGCATAACTTTTGTTGTTTTGGAAATATTTTGATGAAATCTGACCATCATATGCAGATATGAATTGTCTTTAAGCCTGTAAAATTTCATTACGATATTCTTACTTTTGGCCAAGATATTGGCCAGAATAATTAGATTGAATTTTTATTACTTTTTGTTGCGTCGCGTTTTTGAATCGTCAAAAAACGGTGGGTGACCTCCCTAAAAGTGGCATAATTTTTGTTCTGTTTGAGATATTTTGATGAAATCTGGCCATCATGTGTAAATATGAATTGTCTTTAAGACAGTAAAATTTCATATCAAAATTCTTACTTTTGGTCAAGATATTGGCAAAAATCTTAGGGGGGTCTTTTTTTTTGGCGCACCCTGTATATATATATATATACTGGTAAAAAGCGCCTAAAACTTATCATTTTGTTAAATATAATTATCTGGGTGAAAAGTAGCCTAGGCCTAATAGGCCCACAAGGAAAACTTTCTCCGTGGCGATGCCTAGATTAAACACTTGTTGGTCAAACCCGGCCTCTGGCACGATGCAGTGCTCTTGAATAAACTGCGTTCACAAAATTAATAACTTTCAATTATAGCCTATCCCTTTACAACATTGGGAAGTGCGACGCCATGGATCATGTTATTCTCTACTTAACACGTTAGCCACTTGTAGGCCTAATAGACAGCATGACCTGTAACGCGGAGAGTGCCTGGGTAGCCTACGGTTTGAACTTCTCTCTTCAAGCGGTGACTGGGTTGCGTAGGCTACTATAATAATAATGACCTCGAACAAAAATGGTACCAGCGCATCATCGATCTTCCGTCATTGGAGTTCGCAGTCTTTTGAACTTTGGAAGGGTGGGCATCAGTTTAAATAGCGTATACGTTTGCATTGTACTGCACTGAAGTAAAACGACATCATTATGGACTGTATTATTATTATAAATTATACAGGAAGGACAATTAAGGTCGACTTTAAGTGACCCCGTCAGCCAGAATTAATTAGTTGTCGTCAAGAATTATTCTGTACAGCATTGACATATTAAGCGTAAAAGTTATGGTGTACAATATATTGCAGACAGAACCCGTTCCGTCAACAAACTCAACTTCGGAATCAGAACCAGTCCCGTCAACAAACTCAACTTCGGAATCAGAACCAGTCCCGTCAACAAACTCAACTTCGGACTCAGAACCAGTCCCGTCAACAAACTCAACTTCGGACTCAGAACCAGTCCCGTCATCAAACTCAACTTCGGACTCAGAACCAGTCCCGTCATCAAACTCAACTTCGGACTCAGAACCAGTCCCGTCATCAAACTCAACTTCGGACTTAGAACCAGTCCCGTCAACAAACTCAACTGGAGTCCCCGAAAATAACGCCACCTTGATCAACACCACCGCAGAGGGTCGCAACGAATCTCACGGTTTTGAGGCTAACGGTAACATATTAAACTCTGGTGAAGAACAACCTGAAGAAGGAGAGGGAAAAGAACCTGAAGAAGGAGAGGGAGAAAAACAACCTGAAAAAGGAGAGGGAGAAGAATCTGGAGAAGGAGAAGGAGAAAAGCAACCTGAAAAAGGAGAGGGAAAAGAATCTGAAGAAGGAGAAGGAGAAAAACAACCTGAAAAAGGAGAGGGAAAAGAACCTGAAGAAGGAGAAGGAGAAAAACAACCTGAAAAAGGAGAGGGAGAAGAATCTGAAGAAGGAGAAGGAGAAAAACAACCTGAAAAAGGAGAGAGAAAAGAACCTGAAGAAGGAGAGGGAGAAAAACCTGAAGAAGGAGAGGGAGAAGAACCTGAAGAAGGAGAGGGAGAGGATAAACCTCACGGTTTTGAGGCTAACGGTAACATATTAGAAACTGATGAAAAACAACCTGAAAAAGGAGAGGGAGAAGAATCTGAAGAAGGAGAGGGAGAAAAACAACCTGAAAAAGGAGAGGGAGAAGAATCTGAAGAAGGAGAGGGAGAAAAACAACCTGGAAAAGGTAAAGGAGAAGAATCTGAAGAAGAAGAGACAGAAAAACAACCTGAAAAAGGAGAGGGAGAAGAATCTGAAGAAGGAGAGGGAGAAAAACAACCTGGAAAAGGTAAAGGAGAAGAATCTGAAGAAGAAGAGACAGAAAAACAACCTGAAAAAGGAGAGGGAGAAGAATCTGAAGAAGGAGAGGGAGAAGAATCTGAAGAAGGAGAGGAAGAAAAACAACCTAGAAAAGGTAAAGGAGAAGATCAATCTCACGGTTTTGAGGCTAACGGTAACATATTAGACACTGATAAAGAAGAACCTGAAGAAGAAGAGGTAGAAGAACCTGAAAAAGAAGTGAAAGAAGAACAAACTGAAGAAGAAGACGGCGGTTTTGAGGCTAACGGTAAATTAGACACTGATGGAAAACAACCTAAAAAAGAAGATGGGAAAAAACCAGCAGCTGGAAAAGGAAATGGAAAAAAACAACCGGAAAAAGAAGAGGGAAATAAACCGGAAAAGCAACCAGGGAAACCTACTACAACTTTCAGGCTTATTACAATTAGGCCTACTGCACCTTCTGCATCGAAACAAGTCAACTGCAAAACACGTACGTATTACGTGAATGCCATGTCAGTTCAATAGTGTCATTATGGGAATTTATGGCAGATTTTGAATTTATAAACCGCTTCTCTAAAGTTAAGTTCAGGGCACCGATATACTCATGAGCGTCATATCGTATCAGAGTGGCTGTTGAGAAATCGATGTAGAGACAGACATACACGCAGACAGACAGACAGACAGAGACATACACACGCACACATACAGACAGACAGAGACATACACACGCACACAGACAGACAGACAGGAAGGGAGGGAAGGAGAGGAAGGGAGGAAGAGAGAAAGGCAGGGAGAGGGCGAGCGGGAGAGAGACATCGAGAGAGAGTGTGTTTGTGTATGTGTACATGTATGTGTGTGTGCGCGCGTGCGTGCGTGGAAAGCTCATAAGTAAAGGAGTCTTACGCAGATGATAAAGGTTGTGTGGCGCTATTAGGCTGCTGTTGAAAACTGTTGTGCATGCTATAAGGCCTAATACCCAAAAGTGGACTTTAACAGCTGTCACTAAGTTCACTAATATGTTGACATTTACTTTATAACTTCAATGTTAGAAAGGAGCTTTCTGGCTTTGCCCATTTTGACCAGTCAACCAAGGTTCTTGGTGTGATGTTGTCTGATGATCTTAGTTTTGACATGCACATTGATAAGATATGTTGCAGGGCCAGGCAGTCTCTTTATGCCTTACGTGTGCTCGCTGCTCATGGTCTAGCTGGCCTTAAGCTCCATGATGTGGTACGGGCTACTACGCTGTCTCGTCTGCTTTATGCAGCTCCTGCATGGTGGGGGTATGCTAGGCAGCATGAAAGGGGCAGGCTCCAAGCCATAATGAATAGACTTCTTCGCCAGCATTATATTTCGGGTGATACTCCAACATTTGAAGAACTCTGTCGCCATGCTGATAACAGTTTGTTTTCGGCGGTTCTGACAAGACCAGGCCATGTCCTCCACGAGTTGCTTCCACCAGCGAAACAAACGGGTTATAACCTGCGCCCCAGACACCATGATCGGGTACTTCCACGAGCAGACAATCAAATGAGGAAGACATTTATAACTAGAATGTTATTTACATAATTATTAATTAATTAGTTTGTTTAGTTTTAATAATTTTTATGTTAAATCTGTATGTGATACTTGTTCACCAGAGTGCTGTTTGGCAGCTGGTTAAGAAATAAAGAATATACTTACATAGATGAAAACAAGACGATAGAAACGGAATTTTAAAAACCTTTTATTCGAAAAAATAATAAAATGGAAAAAACGGGGGGCGGGAAACGGAAAATAATTTGAATTTGTAACAACTGAAAAGGCATTTTGGACCCCCCCCTCCAACTTCACGCTTCCACATAGGGGCCTAAGTCAAGATTTCTGATTAGAGACCGTTTCAAATCGTCACAGATGCGTGACTCCCCTAGGTAGGCTACGTGACGTCATTCATGGACGGCTCCTACTAGGCCTACTTCATGTAATCATGCAGCAGGGCAGTCCCTAAATCACGGTCAAAAAGTGAAAAAATCACGGCATACTTTTGCAAAAATCCAAAAATTCAAGGCACCGTGATTTTCCGTGATTTTTCACATTTTCAGCACTTTTTGTAAAAACACCTTTAAAATGGTTGCACAAATGAGTATTTATGAATAGGTCTTCACTTGTCAGCAACGTCTTTCACTCCCCAAAACAAAAATTCTTAAATTAATTTAATTATTCCGCGCTGTTTTTGGTCGTCGGCGCCATTTTTGACGTGTTTCGCAACCATTTTTAACGTGTTTTTACAAAAAAGTGCTGAAAATGTAAAAAATCACGGAAAATCACGGCAAATGGCAAAATTCACGGCAAACGGCGAAATTCACGGCAAACGGCGAAATTCACGGTTTCCGTGATTTCCGTGAATTCGTGATTTAGGGACTGCCCTAATCATGCTGCAGTTGTCAGTGCTTTTTGAATTGAATAGGCTATGACTAAACATTAGGCGTACTGTTGTCAAAGCACGTCTTCCCTTATTGACATTCCACGTCTTCTTATACTTTTGCAGCGAGCTGTTCTGTCGAATGCAAATCTGTATTTGGTAAGAAGAGTTGCGGATGCTCACCCTACGTGGGCGGCTGCTGTTCGTGCGAGTGCGAGAAGTCAGGCAGACCGAACTGCAGACGAGTCAACGAATGATGACGACACCACATGTGCACTGTCGTCATCATAGCCAGGCAGATAACGCTCACAGGAATGTCGATGTCAGTCTTAGGATCACGCATGCGTGCATATATATATATATATATATATATATATATATATGCATATAATTATAAATATATATATATAACTATATATAACTATAAGCAGTTAAAAGCCCTCAAGAACCAAAAACAGACTATAAGTATGCCTACAGTACAAGGACATCATAACACTGGTACATGTAAGATATCTATGATTAGGCCTATTACACATCATAGATTGTCCCTCAATAGGTCTAATAATAGCATATCAGCGCGTATACTGTTTGATCTGTAAAAGACATATCCGGCACACGTGTTTGCCTCTGTTTGTTCGTATATGTAGTGGTGCATGGTGGTCCCTGTATACCCAACTTAAGAATTTACTCTTCCTACCACAGCAATCCTGCTTAGACCCTACCGTACACACTTAGATTTTGTGCACAAGTAGCCTGTAATCAGAGTTTAAAATATGGCTGGACGGTCATGGACGGCGTCCATGCATTTATTTTCAAATCTGCACACCGTTCTGCCACTTATTAGGCCAGCACAGCCATGAAAACGAAGTAGAGTCCATGCACTTAGGCCTACATGTATTTTCAAATCTGCACACCATCCTGACACTCATTAGGCCAGCACAGCCATGGATGGAAATGAAGTATAGCGTCCATGCACTTATTTTCAAATCTGCAAACCGTCCTCCCACTTCTTATTAGGCCAGCACAGCCATGGAAAAAGAAGTAGCGTCCATGCACTTATTTTCAAATCTGCACACCGTCCTCCCACAGTCCCACTTTTTTATTAGGCCAGCATAACCATGGAAAACGAAGTAGCGACTGTAGCGTCCATGCACTTATTTTCAAATCTGCACACCGTCCTCCCACAGTCCCACTTTTTTTTATTAGGCCAGCATAACCATGGAAATGAAGTATAGCGTCCATGCACTTATTTTCAAATCTGCAAACCGTCCTCCCACTTCTTATTAGGCCAGCACAGCCATGGAAAAAGAAGTAGCGTCCATGCACTTATTTTCAAATCTGCACACCGTCCTCCCACAGTCCCACTTTTTTATTAGGCCAGCATAACCATGGAAAACGAAGTAGCGACTGTAGCGTCCATGCACTTATTTTCAAATCTGCACACCGTCCTCCCACAGTCCCACTTTTTTTTATTAGGCCAGCATAACCATGGAAATGAAGTATAGCGTCCATGCACTTATTTTCAAATCTGCACACCGTCCTCCCACAGTCCCACTTTTTTATTAGGCCAGCATAACCATGGAAAACGAAGTAGCGTCCATGCACTTATTTTCAAATCTGCACACCGTCCTCCCACAGTCCCACTTTTTTATTAGGCCAGCATAACCATGGAAATGAAGTATAGCGTCCATGCACTTATTTTCAAATCTGCACACCGTCCTCCCACAGTCCCACTTTTTTATTAGGCCAGCATAACCATGGAAATGAAGTATAGCGTCCATGCACTTATTTTCAAATCTGCACACTGTCCTCCCACTTTTTTTATTAGGCCAGCACAGCCATGGAAAACAAAGTAGCGTCCATCACTTTGTTTTCTACATTTTAAGCGGAAGGCACAGGCCCGGCCGTATAGGGTATGTGGGGCCCAAATAAGGCAGCAACGGGTCCTCAACTATTGGAGACCAAGATGAGAATTTTAAACTTAATGCGCGCAGTTAGAGGAAGCCAATGGGGTTGTTCAAACATGAAAGTAGAAATATGCGAATAACGTGAAAGGCGCAGTGGCGGCGCCAGGGGGGGCTAGGGGGGGCTAAGCCCCCCTATCGGCGGCTCAGCCCCCCCAAACAAAACGAGGAAAATTTCTGCAACTGCTAACTTCGAATAAGAAAGCTAAACAGTGACCAACGGTAATGAAATCAACTATGTAGCCCAATCATAGCGTAGAGTGCTTATCCTAATAACCGCATATAATACAGTTGAGGTCAACAGAGCTTAAAATGCGTTGGTGGCTGGGGCTCTGCCCCAGACCCCGCTGTTTTCATGATTTTATCGTGCATAAAGAGCTGTCAAAAGGAGCTAAAAAGGGCTCCAGTTGAGGTCAACAGAGCTAAAAATGCGTTGGTGGCAGGGGGCTCTGCCCCAGACCCCGTTCTTTTTCATGATTTTTATCGTGCATAAAATAATAGGTGTCAAAAAGAGCCTTAAAAGGGCTGCAGTTGAGGTCAACAGAGCTAAAAATGCGTTGGTGGCAGGGGCTCTGCCCCAGACCCCGTTCTTTTCATGATTTTGTCGTGCATGAATAGGTGTCAATAAGAGCCTTAAAAGGGCTCCAGTTGAGGTCAACAGAGCTAAAAAATGCGCTGGTGGCTGGGGCTCCGCACCCCGTTGTTTTCGTGATTTTATCCTGCAAAATAGCTGTCAAACAGAACCTTTAAATGGCTCCAGTTGGGGACAACAGACCTAAAAATTCGTTGGTGGTTGGGGCTCCACCCCAGACCCCATTGTTTTCATGATTTTATCCTGCAAAATAGCTGTCAAAAAGAACCTTTTAAATGGCTCCAATTGAGGTCAACTGAGCTAAAAATTCGTTGGTGGCTGCGGCTCCGCCCCAGACCCCGTTGTTTTCATAATTTTATCGTGCATAAATAGTTGTCAAAAAAGAGCCTAAAAGAGCTCCAGTTGAGGTCAACAGAGCGAAGGATGCGATGCGTTGGTGGCTGGGGCTCCACCCCAGACCCCGTTGTTTTCGTAATTTTATCGTGCATAAATTGCTGTAAAAAAGAGTCTTATAAGAGCTCCAGTTGAGGGCAACAGATCTAAAAATTCGTTGGTGGCTGGGGCTCCGCCCCAGACCCTGTTGTTTCATGATTTTATCGTGCATAAATAGTTGTCAAAAAAGAGCCTAAAAGGGCTCCAGTTGAGGGCAACAGATCTAAAAATTTGTTGGTGGCTGGGGCTCCGCCCCAGACCCCTTTGTTTCATGATTTTATCGTGCAGAAATAGTTGTCAAAAAAGAGCTTAAAAGGGCTCCAGTTGAGGTCAACAGAGCTAAAAATGCGTTGGCGGCTGGGGCTCCGCCCCAGACCCCGCTGGGGGAGCTTACGACGCTCCCCCAGACCCCCTAGTCGGTATGGGCTTCGTGCCTTCGGCACTCGCAGCTTCGCGCCTTCGGCGCTTGCAATAATTATGAGGGAGGAAGGACTTAGGGCTTCAGCCCCCCCCAAACCAAAAATCCTGGCGCCGCCACTGGAAAGGCGTGCAATTAGATCTGGCGGCAGCATTTAGGACCGACTGTAAAGGTGAACGACGAACCTTAGGCAGGCCAATTAAAAGAGAATTAGGCCTACAGTAATCAATTCGGGAGCAAACGAAAGCACGAACCAAAGTGGTAAAAACAGAAGACGAAACAGAACGCCGAATGGCCCTTAGACGCTTTAAATGAAAATATGAAGAGCTAGCGTGCAACATTACATATAAAATTATGGTCTTTAAAAGAAAGACCATAAAATATTATAGGCCTATAACTAATAGCGCGTTGTTTCCAAAATTTCTTTTTAGCTATAAGAGCGCTATTTTAAAAATAAGCCGTGCCGATATTATAAAAATTTTGATTTTAAATGATGCAAGTAAAAGTTTGACAATTTCCCAAGAATGCGATATTATTATCATTAAAAATAATTATAATATTAGGCCTATGTCCCAACTTAAGCAACTATAATAGCCTACATAAGATAGGCCTAGTAGGCCTACAATAATTTCCATATTATCAGATTGTGAAAATTTAAGAATGTGAAATAACATCAGCGAACATGAAAGATTTCGAATACAACAAGAAACAATCAAGATAGCAGCACCACAGTTGCTATAGAGTCTAATAATGCGTGATACTTTTTCTCAGGCAGTGACTTCCTTTGCCGTGTAGGTCCTACGGGTAACAATAGGCCTATAGCTGCTATAGGTGTGTCCCATCTTATGAATAGTCCCATCTTAGGTGGTTTTCCCCTGCTATCTTGAGTCGGCCTATCTTAGTCAGGGTGAGAATTGCCGGGGGGGTTGGGGGGGGTTCAACCCCCCAGTCATTTTTAGAGCCCCATGTTAAAGTATGTTTTTCATACCCCAAATACAAGTTTATCATAGGCCAACCCCCCCAGTTATTTTTCCACAATTCTCATACTGATCTTAGTAATGCAAAAATCATGGGCGCCCGCACTTAAGGAAAAGGGGCTCTTGCAGTGCGCGCCCCGAAAATTGAGACTTTTGAACAAATAGGCGAAGCTAGGCTCACGTTTTGGTTTTTGACAAATTTATTTGATGCTAAGCTGCATAAAAATTAGTTGAAGGTTTCGACAAAAAGTCGATGTTTAATTTCGAATTATTTTTGGTTGCACTCGATCGTAGGCCTACCTTTCGACGAAGATTCGAACCACACACAGTGACACACAATATCTTTGGTGTCACTACAGTAGACGCCGCAGAAAATAAGAGGCACTTCGACGAATGAAGGCAAATTTTTTAGACATTTTTTGAATACGTTGAAGCTTGTGTATTTCGTACCCGAGAGCTCTACTCAGCAAACTAGCGTCTGACAGGGTCTGAGACAATAATGCGCGATGACGTCATCGATCATTGCGTCATGTTATTATTCATTCATATGAGAATTTATGCCCTAGCGAATTTCTATGCCCGATCCTTTGTGAAACGTACGTACGACATAATTATGGGAGGAGCTTGGTTTCCGTTTTGGGGAGGCTAAAAAAGAATATGTGCTTTGTTGGGGCGCAGACTTGGTCCAAAACGAGCGGCACCGACAATATTTTCTCTGCCATTTTTTTAGTCATCGGGTTGAAATCTTATGAAAAATATATAGGCCTAGGCCCTATTGTCCCCAGACAAAAAAGTTGATGACATTGTTTTAGTCATCGGGTTGAAATCTCATGAAAAAATAATAGTCTACTATATTTCCAGGACCAAAAAATAGAGAACCTTTTTTGGTCATCGGGTTGAAATTTCATGAAAAATACTATTTTCCCCGGAAAAAGTTGAATACCTTTCTTAAAGTCCGTCCATAACTGCATGACTCTCTGACTGATCCAGCGCTGGTGAATACGCTGTTGTAATGGTTTAGTGTAGCACTCCAGTTATTCAAGTTTACGATCAATGATTAGGCTAAGCCAAAGATATTAGAGTCTAGCCTACCACTAATATCTTTGATTAAGCCAGGCCTTTGTTTTTCAAAACACGAATACTCTCTTCTTCTTTCTTCTTTCTCTCTTCCGTCAGTCATGCGACGACGATGAGGCTTTCACATGACTTCTCCAGACTTGTCTATTTCTGATGAGATCCTTTGCTCTTGCATGGCATACCGATAGGCTATCCATCATCTTCAGATCCTCTCTGACATTGTCCATCCAAGTCTTTGGTTGTCTTCCTCTGCTTCTCTCTCCTTCTATATGCCCGTGCAGGGCCGCGAGTGGTAGTCTTTTCCCCTCCATGCGCTCCACATGACCGAACCATCTGAGCCGTCTTTTCCTGATTTTTCCACTACCGTTTCTTCTGCACCCAGCTCCTCTCTTGTCTTCTCGTTCCTGATTCTCTCTCTCCTGCTCCTGCCTTTGATTCTCCTCAGCCAACCCATTTCAGCCACCAGCAATCTTCTCTCGTCTTCTCTACGCAGACACCAGCACTCTGAACCATACAGCAGTACTGGTACCACTAAGGTTCCATAGAGTTTCATCTTGGTTGTGATTGAGATGCTCTTTGTCCTCCACATTTTGCCAAGTGTACCAAATACCGCACATGCTAGATATTAGTGGTAGGCTAGACTCTAATACTCTCTTACTTGTTTGCAATCCACGTATACGATAATACGGAGCACAAGACTTCCGGCCGGGCCGGTAAATAAAGGAAATGTTAATAATTATTTAGTTGGGTAGGATTGTATGAACTGGGTTTTTGTAAATTTAGAATCTAATAGTTGATAGTAATTTACAGCTGGTGATAATGTGCTATATTACTAAGGGTTGAAAACCACTGTAGACTTGTTTTCATGCGTACGAACATTTAGCTGAGACCTTGTGTGGCGCCATAGACCCATAGCAAATTGAACCAGACGGTTACCGATGGTTCCAGTGAAAATGAACAAAGCGCTTCTGTTTTAATTTTACGAGTGTTATCATAAATGTCCATTTAGCGTATTAACTTAGCGTATTCGGTAAATCTCTATAATGACTCGGTAGCAAGTAAACATCATGGCGACCAAAGATCCGCTCATGATAGAGCGCGGTCACGTGACGGCAAAAAGGTAGCCCAATATTTTCGCGGCGTACGGTGATGTATAAGCCAATGTTTCCGCGAAAGTAAGTAAGTAAAAATACCATGAAACGGTTATTTTAATAAATATTAATACGCTTAAATAAGCTAAAGAACACAACAAAATCGATGGACCTTAACACATTGGCCGCCATCTACGAGATATATCGCGGTAAGCGCGAGATCTCGAGGTAAAAAACCCCGAGATATCTCCGCGAGATATCGCGGTAATAAACCGCGGAGATATCTCGCGGTTTTTTACCTCGAGATCTCGCGCTTACCGCGATATATCTCGTAGATGGCGGCCAATGTGTTAAGGTCCATCGATTTTGTTGTGTTCTTTAGCTTATTTAAGCGTATTAATATTTATTAAAATAACCGTTTCATGGTATTTTTACTTACTTACTTTCGCGGAAACATTGGCTTATACATCACCGTACGCCGCGAAAATATTGGGCTACCTTTTTGCCGTCACGTGACCGCGCTCTATCATGAGCGGATCTTTGGTCGCCATGATGTTTACTTGCTACCGAGTCATTATAGAGATTTACCGCGTATTCTTTGCTTCTGAAATTGATTTTCTAAGTGCGACCCGAATTTTAAAACACTAAATTGTGTTGTCAAGAACACAGGACTAAATATGTCATACATGTGATTAATTTAACTTTGAATAGTTTTTCGGGAGTTCAGCCGCTGTCTATTAAACTGTTGTCTGGAAATTGGGCAGCCTTTGTGTATGATCAGCGTTTTCCGGATTTGGTTTTTGCGGATTCGGGTTGACTCTGCCACTCATCCACCATCATCTGCCTCAGGGTCCTCTAGTTATTACCACTCAGGCTTTCTTTTCCAGAATCGAAGTCTTACCTCTTCAAGAACTCCCTTCATAATCCACCAGAACTTTCTTCTACACTTGCATGATGGCAAAGTCAAAGTGTGTGAATTGGGGTTAAGATTTCTTGAGAAGACAAGACTAGTTTTGAAGTGAAAGTTGAAGGTTCTAGAGGAGCTTGAAAATGGATGGTGTGTGAGGAATGGGATTGTTAGAGGAACAGAGAATTTGAAATCTAATTTGGGAAAGAGTAGAGGACAGTGTGTTATATGGATCAGAGTCATCAGACTTTAAAGCACTTAAGTTGAGCAGTTCCTGGAGGATGTGCATGCATGTAAGAGCATGATTTGTTAGAGTGGGGGGCAATTTGATGATGAGTAATTTTTCTCATTGCATCAACTTCACTTTTTTTAAGAGTTGTAGAACAGAAAAGGATATTTGAAATGTTTATTTAAGTAGATTCGGCCATTGGAGTGATTTAGGATAAGAGCTAAGTGTTGATTTTGGCAAGAGAATTTAAAGTAAGTTAAAGACAGTTGGAGTTGTTTTGGACTTAACAATAAGTAATTTGTGTGTAGTCAAGATTTTAAGTGAATTGTTATATTTTGCTACAAGATATGAAATTGCTTTGTTGTGTTACAACTTATAGTATCTTAATTATGCTTACAGTGATAGTTTGAAGCTGCCAAAGTTCAAATTTCGACAATGGAATTGCCTTCCGCTAACAGGCATCGTAAGTGTATACATTGAAATCCGTTACGTTCTTAGTAGCAATCTAATTCAGAATTTGTTATATGCTACATGGGAAACTCCCTATTGCACTGCCATTGAAGATCATACCAAAACATGAGAGCACAGAACTTTACATTATAACCAGCGTCTGTATTGGCGATGGACTTGGTACTGTGTGTCCATGTTATACAAGAGCTTGTATTACGGTAATAAATTTATGTTTTAAATTATTATTGATGGTTTACCTGACTGATTACAACTTTACGAAAAACATTACATGCTGAATAGGCTTACTCCTCCTATTTTCGCTCCAAGTTGTATACAATATATATATATATATATATATATATATACATATAAAATCCGAATTGTATCTAATCTATAATATTATACATGTAGAATGCAAGAGCAAAGTAAATCCGAATTGTATATAATGTATGTAGAATGCAAAGAGCAAAATAAATCCAAATTGTATATGAATATAATATATGTAGAATGCAAAGAGCAAAATAAATCTAAACTGCTGCACATTGCAGTGGTTATTGCATATTGTTTGCTGATAAAAAAACATGTATTTCCTCTAGTGGGTTCTCTGTTAGGTTGTACACTTCTCTGTAGATTCTGACTGGACTCCAGCACGCATTCAACTTAAATTATATTATTTGTTTGTTATTTCTTAGCTGGAAATGCCAGTAAAGTTTATCCGAGAGGGAGAAACCAAAGACCAGCTTCAAATAATCCTCAGCTAGTGGGTTCTCTGTTAGGTTGTACACTTCTCTGTGAATTCTGACTGGACTCCAGCACGCATTCAACTTAAATTATATTATTTGTTTGTTATTTCTTAGCTGGAAATGCCAGTAAAGTTTATCCGAGAGGGAGAAACCAAAGACCAGCTTCAAATAATCCTCAGTTATTTGAGGATACGTCTATACCACAGTCACAATTCTATGGCGGATATCCATCACCCGGTAAGACATTCATTCTACAAACCCCATTCTTGTGTTGTCTACATTTGTATAATATTAATGAGAAATGTTGGTATCATTTATACGGCTGTGTGCAATATGTGCATCTTGTACTGAAGACAAATTGTTTATTAACAAATACTGACTTCATGCTGGCTCTGAAATATTTAGCCCTTTACAGTCAATAACATACAAAATGCCAATTTTTTAACAATAAGTTATTATTGTGCGCTGAATTCTTCCTATGAATCATATTTTACAAAGTGCAAGAAATGTGAGTTTCAGTTTACTCGTCCTTTACCTATTTAATAATAATAATAATTACGACGATTTATATGGCGCAGTAACACAGCCATGCCGTTACAAGGGCGCCTTACAAAAACAGCTGCACCGGATAAGCCCTAGCGAACAGGGTGGATAAAAATCGTGATTTTTTTAATAAAAATCAAAAAATCTGATTTTTTTGATTTAAATCTGATTTTTTTATTTAAATCGGATTTTTTTGATTTATATCGGATTTGTGTCTTATAGTTCGTATTTTGTATGTAGTGCCTTTTGGGGTATCAAGTCACATGCTTCATTAGGTAACAGTTATTACCTTTAATTCTACAGCTATACAATACAGGGTGGATAAAAATCATGATTTTTTAACTAAAAATAAAAAATCAGATTTTTAACATTTAAATCCAATTTCTTTCTACTAGTTCTAAGTTTGGATTTACTGCCTCCATGTGGGATTGTGGGTATCAAACCACTATGCATTATTGTAACTGATATTTGATATTCGGTAACAATTATTACCTTCTTTAGTTTTGCAGTTATACAATACAAATTAACACCTTTGAAGTGGTATATATACTTAATACTAATAGTGTGATCGATGAACAATCAGTTAAATCCAATGAAGAAGTCAATGTTCTGTTAAACAGTGAAATCAGATCGCTATGTAGGCTAAGTGGTTAAGTTACTGAGTCAGTGAGTCAGTCACACCTTGCAAACTAGAACACTACGGTACTAATATTATTAGGTCACTGCTAGTGCTAGTCACCAGTAACTGTTGTCATTCAGATGTAAAATATTTTAGTCACAATACAAGTGTTCATCTTCTCCTGCTAATGGCTTCTTGTTCATAAGTTTGAAAAGGAACACCAGCGGGCCAACCTGTTAGTGGAGTAATCTTGCCTGCAAGTTGTGTGGCACAAAAGCATTGATTGAAATTTATTTTAACTATTCGATTTAAATCGCGATTTTTATTACCGATTTAAATCGTGATTTAAATCAATGATTTAAATCAACCGATTTAAATCATCTCCACCCTGCTAGCGAACAAGTGTGATTTTAGCCTGGCTTTAAAAGAGTCCACTGAGCCTGCTGATCGGATAGCGAGAGGAAGACTATTCCAGCAACGAGGACCAGCGACCGAGAAGGCACGATCGCCGAAGCACGTTCTCATTCTCCGCACACGCAAATCAGACCTCTCGGATGATCTGAGCCGAAGCCCAGCCGCGGAGGAATGAGTCTCTATGCAGCAATCGCGCAGGTACTCGGGCGCAGCTCCGTGAAGCGACTTGAACACGAGCAAACAGAGCTTGAATTCGATGCGAGATGGAACAGGCAGCCAGTGGAGGACATCACGGAGGAGCGGCGTGACGTGGTCGTACTTTCTCCTGTTGCAGACTAGCCTCGCCGCGGCATTAAGCACTGACTGGAGTCCGTCCAAGAGGCACGCAGGCGCGCCGGGAAGCAAGCTGTTACAGCGATCCACCTTGGAAGTGACGAAAGCGGCGACGGCCGCCCTCGCGGCCTCAAAGGGCAAGGACTTGATGCAGCTCCTGATGAGACGGAGCTGCCGGAAGCAACAACCTACTGTCCAGGCGATATGGCGCCTCATGGACAGATCTGACTCCAGCAGGACGCCGAGATTGCGCACGGAAGTCGAAGGCCGTATATCAGGGCCCCGCAGACACTCAGCGCGCCGGTGTCGAGATGGAGACACCGTCTTCTGGTCGCACACCACAGAAAGTCGGTCTTCTCGGGGTTAAGCCGCAGTCGATTCGACCGCATCCAGTCGGCAATCCGCTCAATGCCAAGCTCCATTCTTCCCCTCTGCTGCTCGACAGTTGATGGATGTCCCCACGTGTAGAGCTGGGAGTCGTCGGCATAGAAATGAGATGCTAGGCCGAGACTTGTAGCAAGCTCACCCACGTTGGCGGTGTAGAGCAGAAACAGCAGCGGGCCGAGAACAGAGCCCTGAGGGACGCCACAGAAGAGAGAGCGGATGGTTGAGAAGACCTCGTCGAAGAGCACCGTCTGTCGGCGATTGAAGAGATAGGAGCGAAGCCAGTCAAGCGCGGTTGAGCGGATCCCATACGTCCTGGACAAGCGCTCGACCAGAACATCATGGTCGACCGTATCGAAGGCGGCCGAGAGATCGAGCAGACCAAGCAAAGCGTGGTTGCCCGCATCGATCGCTTCCGTAAGGTCTGTTACAACCTTAAGAAGAGCGGTCTCGGTCGAATGATGTTTCCGGTAGGCCGACTGATGAACTGGAAGAAGGCCAGCCGACGACAGGAACTCGGTTAGCTGGATGCTAACGACCCGCTCAAGGAGCTTTGACAGGAATGACAGGTTGGAGATCGGTCGGTAACTGGAGAGCTCGCAGGGCGGAAGCGTCGGTTTCTTCAGTCGAGGAGTGACGTAGGCGTCCTTGTAGTACGTCGGAAAGGCGCCGGAGGACAGCGATGAGTTGAAGACCGACACGATATATGGAGCGAGTAGATCGATGCAGGACTTGAGCAGCCACGTCGGCATCGGGTCCTTCATGGAGTATTTGTCAACGGCGTCGTTGACCATCCGGCACACGATGTCGGACGTTACGGGCGAGAAAGCGAGGAACCGGTCGTCCGTTGCGATGTCACGAAACACCGGCGGCGGCGCGCCGTCAGTAGCCAACCTGACATCAGAGACCTTCTGATCAAAGTAGTCGGCGAAAGCCTCGGCAGAGAGTCCTGGAGCCGGACTCTGGACGCCTTCTTTTCCTTTACCCAGTCCATCGTTAATCGTGCGCCAAATAGACGCCGGGTCACGTTGTGTGTCAATTTTTGATCTCCAAAATGATCGCCTTTTGGACTGGACAAGTCGATGCATCGATCCCAACGACTCCACCCAGCACCTCCGATCCGTTTCCAGACGTGCCTTTTTGTAGCGCCACTCGAGACGTCTAGCATGACGTTTTGCAGAACGACACTCAGCGTCGTACCACTTGTCCGATGAAGACCCGACGCGGCAAGTGATCTCCGTCATTGGCGCATGGATGTCGAGTAGTGCCGCGACGACGATATCTAACTATTCTTTAGCTGGTAACATACAAGCTGATTCACATGTTTGTAATAAATAATAGTAATAACAATAATAATAATTTTCAAGTGATTTTTTAATTGGTATTTAATAGCACGTTACAGTAATCCAGTAAAGAGCTTGGACTGCAAGAGATGTATGGCGATTATAGTGGTCGAAAGTAGGTGGGAGTGCTCACTGTACGGTTTTATGAGTCAAAGAGACAAGTTGATAGCTTATTATGAACTCAGCAAGAAGCCAGCACATATGAAGTCTGCGCTGGGTTAATGAGTTTGTACGAATACAGACACAGGGTATTTTGATGTATAAGTTGAAGATCTGAGATACCTGCAGCGGCGCATTGATGGCATAATCGAGGCGATAGCAGACAAGGGAGCAGGCTGTGGCATGTCTCTGGCAAGGCAGACCCTTTGTGATGTATTGTGTTGATATTATAGAGACAAAATCTGCTATGTGAGGTTGACACGTGACAAAATTTTTAACAAAATTCTATCCATCTATTCCTCAAATATTTTGATAGTTTTTGATGACGGAGTAACAATGCCGGCAAGTTCAGTGCTGGAACGCAGGCATCTAAGTATAAAAAGGAAATTTAAGTGGTGTTAGTGAACATTTAAACATTTGGCATTTAAATAATTTTGATGAAATGGTTTTGGAAAATTGACCAGCATTTTATTCAGAGAAATTTGATGTAGTTAAAGTCATGGTAACAAAACATATTTACTAAAGCTCTTGTGTATTTTTTGAGAAAATACTTGATGAAGAATACCAAGGTGAACTTTTAAATGACCTATCTCAATGTTTTTGCATGTATAACAGTTTGATATTTGAAGTATTGATTTACTGATATTTAAGTTCATCAGAAGTAAATGACTGATTGAAATTTGACGTTTCTCCATGGTCTGCCTATGTCTTGTTGCCTAATGTCAATATCTCTCATTGTTTAGTCTTTTGTGCATGTTGATTAATGTTTTCAGGTCCAGAAAGCTGCGTTGCTTATAAATTGTTAATATTTTTGGTTGGTGAAATTGTACCCAGGAGGTTTTTCCTTAGCAGTGGGACTGCGTCATCCTATTTAAAACAATTGAAATTACCAATAGTTCCATTTGATCATATAACTTATATTGTAACTTCTGAAACTGCACATGCATACAATATGAAAATTATTCCAGCATATAATATGTGGATCCATGTTTAAGGCACGATGATTTTAATTGCTTATTCAGGCGCTGACTACACTGGATCCTATGGCCAAACGAATGACTTTAATACTGCAGGCTAGTTTCTCTTCTACTTAATAGAAATCACGTGTCAACATGTTTTCGTATTTTGAGGTTAAACCAGTTTAAGTGTTACTGCGAACTAGGACTGTACAGAAGTGGTGATTATCATTATTCGGCCGAATATGAATAATTATACCAGCTATTGAGAAAATACGAATATGAATAGTGAATACATTGAATAGTGTACAAAATAGGTCTGCCTATTCGACAACATTAAGAATTTCAATGTAAGCAAAACTTTCAGTTCAGTAAATTTAGTACTTAAACTTTAAGTAAACGGTTGCCTACAGGTAATGTTTTTGCATCCTTCAAGTTTAAGGTCTGGCTGCAACCACAGCATAGAAAAATATACACTCTGGACTTAATTTTAATATGCCCAGCACATGCATCTGTTGGTAGCTCATACCCCACACAGCAAGAGCATTTTTTTATTTTACAAGCATTTCTGTTGTACAAATTCAATGCACTGAAGTTATTTACGAAAAAATGGATAAATTTGCTTTCAATATTAGTTACTGAGTATATTTTATTCTTGTTATTGCCTACTCTTCATAGCTTGACTTTAATTTCTCTGACATGCTGGACTTGACTTATGGCTTGATTAGAATTTCGATTAAAGCAGTGCTATAAATTGATGCGTTTTGACACCAGTTGTTTTGCTGATTGTAGGGCCTGCATATCCAAATGCTGGAAATCAATATGGAGGTCCACCTCAAAGTGGAGGCGTAGCATTTCCTGGTCAACAACTGCTAAACGATCCAATGGCCAATATGGCTGTCCAGTACGGCCAAGCTTTGGCTGACCAGGGAACTGAATATGTTCACAAAAATGTAAGTTAATGTTAACCGATTTATAAAAAATCTGCCTTTCAATTAGCTCTCAAGAGAGTTTCACTTGATCATTGTTGTGACTTTGTAGTCACTCTTCCTGCTAAAATTAATTGGATTTGTGATATTTATCATTTTTGGTGATTAGTTTCAATTTTTATTTGTTTTTGTTTCAGATTGGAAAATATGTTTCTTCGAGTAAGCTGAAATATTACTTTGCTGTTGATACTTCATATGTTGGAAAAAAGCTTGGGCTTCTTGTGTTTCCATTTGCACACACAGTAAGTTTAGAATCAATTTTTGCATTTCATATTCTAATTTCGTCTTAAGAAAGTGATTGCAAAGCAAGCTTGTCGATTTTGGTCATTTGGAGTATGATGGCATAGCTATGCAGAGGAAATCAGCATTAAACGTGTGTTGGTTCCTTTTTATTAAGCTGTAACTTTTAAGAAGGGTAAATTCATTGTTAGCCAAAGGAAAGTTAGCCTGTAAAAATGTCTTGCAAGATTACACCCACAGTCATCTGTTACTTCACAGATCTTGTTTTTTTTTACTATCGTGACATTTATTGTTTTAATAAGAACCATTTTGGATTGTCCTATTGTTATCAGTGAGCCTTAATTTGCATTATGCGATACTCTGCACATGTTATTGAATTTGTTGATGGATCAGTAAACACACCGTTTACTCAGTTTATTCAGTTCAATTTCTGCTTCAGATAATTTCAACGGGTAGTGATTTTCAAATATTGTAGTTTCTGTACTCTACATTCCATGTGTCCTCTGGAATTTAGTAGGAACTGTTGCATTGGTTTTAAATGCCACGGATAGTGAGCGGTTATTGAGTAACTAGTGCTTTGATATAAAACTTTCCTCCAATCTTTTTGTATTTGCCTATAACATATGATCAGTTGAATTTGATCAGTTATTATTTACAGATGAACCTTGCAGATGGATGTTTTTGTAAAAGAGTTTTTGAATGAATGGTGTACTTGAGTTTATAATCAGGGATATTTAAGTTCAGGAACTGATTTGAGTTGTCCTGACCTATGGATGCTTCGGTTTAATAGGATTGGTCTTTGCGTTACAACAAAGAAGAACCAGTGGCACCGAGATATGATGTCAATGCCCCTGATTTATATATACCAGGTCAGTATATCAGTTTACGTTAAACCTTTTTTGTCAACTTTCTTGATACCAGGGTATATTTTTCTCCAAAACTTCTAATTAGCAGTGTGCATCCAGGTTTTCCCTATAAAATTGGAGCCTAGATGAATTTTCTTGACCTTAGATACTAATACCTAGTCATGCTCTGCTAAATTGTGGATAAATAGAGTTGGAACATAAAGAGGTTTATGCTTTTAATTCCCTACATCGCTATGATGCCAAGTAAGTAAGTAGGAAGTAAGAATATCCTTTAAGCAGCCAGTTGCAGATCTGCATTTTAGTGTACAGAAGATTATTGTCAATATTATATATCGTAATTGCAAATACCAATTTATGCAGTTACTTGCAACAGTCCAACTTGGTCCAGGTCCAATGGTCCATGTATCATCCTGGTGATGTTTTTCTTATCAGGCTGTCAGCAGGGAGGGAATTGCATGGTAATGGGCATGGGGGATTGGAGGTGCACAGATGATAGTTGGAGACTTTTACCAGTGGTGCACGTGCCCCACATCAGCCAGGATCGCCAAGAAGAGGCGTGTGCCCTATTTTATTTTCTGCAAAAAACAGACATTTGTTGCCAATTTGCTCAATTACCTTGACTCATTGTTTGATTAACCGTTTCAATTGCTGATAGACTTCCAATTTTGTATGGTACCATTCTTCATGCATATATGTAATCTGAAAGTTGAGCTGTTTTGCAAGTGTTTGAGTGTTTGTTTCTTATAGTCATGGCTTTTGTAACCTACATCTTACTCGCCGGCGTTGTTCTTGGAACTCAGAGCAGGTATACAAAACAACCAATAAGAAGCATCAATGAATTTTGACTTTGTATTTTCAAAAGATATCATTGCTGCTTATTTAAGATGCAACCGATCAACGGAAATTGTTCACAAGTATGTTTAGCTTGTAACTATTCTCTCGAAAGTGTTTATGTTTATTCACGAAATGTCGTATCTCTGATTATATCAAGGCTTTGATGTGTCGCTTGATCGGTTACAATTTTAATGTTAAATTGTCCTTAAGTTTTGTATGTGACTATATTGTAGGTCATCGAATGCATACACTTTCCTGTAAATTGACCTATAGATACTCTAACTTCTGTGCCAGTACATTGCTTTGTCCCTTGCAGTTTGCGATCCTAAGTCATAGGTGATCATGATCTTCAATACCATTCGAATAGTCTAAGGTGTTTCATATGCAAACACAGTACTTCATCATCTCAAGTCTTTCTACAGTGGAATTACAACTTTTAAGTAATGCTGAACGATCGATTCTAAAGTTCTAGATGCAATTATAAGAGGTCAGAACCATTTTGTAAAATTACAATTTATGGTAGGTCAAATTCAGGCTGTCACCAGTTACCTGGAGACCTGTCACCTGTGCTATGAATGCACATATACAAACCTTGACCAAATAAACATGATAATTTTCAGCTGCTTGCTGAATTAGTCATGGCCCATGACTTGCTGATGATCCTTTTTCTGTTGCCTTCGAATTCACAGGTGTACTGGATTGCAGATGGAAGCATATCAAATAACTTTCCAAGGCATTTCTGTGTGTTTGCAGTCGCTCTTTTAAAAAACTATATTTGCACTTGGACATGGTTTCTTTCAGTGACTAGACCTGTGTGAGATGCTTTATGTCTTCAAGCTAATTTCTTATAAAGTCATGTTGTGATGTCATTTAGATTCTCACCGGAGCATTTAGGATTAACGGCGAGTACGGCAATTGTTTGGATGATCATTGAGCTGGTTGTTCTTCTCTTCACTATGTATGTGCTCAATGTATCAACAGACCTCAAGTACTTGGACTTGTTAGCATACTGCGGCTACAAATACGTCGGGTATGTCTCATCATGCAGTATCCATACCCTGTCAACTTGCATGTCTTTACAGTCTCTTTGGAAAATATATCTGCTTCTCATATCTGTGCTTGTCCTATTGTTACAGATAATTTACTTTGGAACTAATTCTCCAGTGCCATGTAGTTTTTAAGGCATCATATCTGAGTTTATTTTGCCTCTTTTAGAAATTTCTTGCATTTTTTAAATATATACTGTATAGTTACCTGGGCAGTAATATTTAAAATGAACTCCTGATTTGAGAGTTTATGCTAGTTTAAATTGGAGCTTTGTTTTAACCAACCAATAATATTTCTTTGCCTTCCATGATTTATGTATATTGCTGATCTTTATTACTGACCAAAGATGAGCTATCAAACTCTTGGGAGAAATATAGCTGATATGATTTTCTGTCATTGTTATTATTAAATGTTTTTCTGTTTAAATTGTTCCATAAATGGCCTGTTATATGGAGTGCACTGTATGAATTATCCGCTATGTTACAGTGTTTGGTTGGTATTAATCGTTTTTTATGAATCTGTTTAATATTTCTGTTCTTCAGAATGATTGTGGTGCTACTGGGAGGTTTAGCGTTTCAGTCAACTGGCTATTACGTTACGCTGTTGTGGATGACCCTTTCCATCGCTTTCTTCCTGGTCAGTCTTGATTGTTATGCTTCAAGCTGTGTGTGTGTGCCAGCTACACATTCGTCTATACTCATATACATAATATAATTATGAATACAAATGCAGAAAAGTGCTAAGTAACTCTTGCTGAAGAAAAGTGCGAGTGCATCTGTGCATACCCATATTTCATCTTTAACATACACAGCCTGTAAGAACATAGCTAGCTAGATTTGGCATATTTGGCTTTGTTTTCTTTGGTCTAGTTCCAAGAATGAGAAGTGAGGCACAATGGCCTTATTTTGATTTGGGTTTACAGTTTTAAAGCAATCGATAATACTTATTTGTATCAAAGTACTGTTTGACTGCAATATTCAAATTTATTTATTTTGGTGCATATTTAATGTTGGTTGAATGTAACTGAGTTCTGTAATTTTTAATATTTCTTAAGAATTACAAAAACATATCCTTACAGCATGTGATAGGATATTTTTTTGTAAACATTGCTCAAGGTGCTTTGTGGAATTGACTTCTTATAGCACTTTTCTTGTAATATTTAATTTTTTACCAATTTTGCTCGTTCAGATAAGAAATTCATGATGCTTTTGCGCTGACTTTTGGTACAATGTCATTTATTCCATTTAAGGTGAAAACAGTACAGTTTGCAGAAAAGTATGCAGCGCATGACTATGATCTTATTTGTTGCTGTGACTATCTCTGATGGCGTTTTTTTCTGTGCACCTAGGTTCGTTCGTTAAAGTTGGCCATACTGCCACATTCTGATCCTGCATCCTTTGAGAGAGGAAACAAGCGGCGACTGTATATTCTTCTGCTGGTAGCAGTTATTCAGCCACTGCTGATGTGGTGGCTTACAAGACATCTCGCAGCCTCGACACCATGAGACAGCTTTCGTTGCAATGTTATTTGGACACGATGACCTGTTGGACAAGTTACCTTGTATGCTATTAGAAAAGAGCAAGCAACAACACTTGCATAGACGAAAAATATAATGGCTTTGTATATCAAATGGGTTTCTGTTTTGATGTTCGTCTTAGAACCTGCGTAATAGTTTGCATGTGAATTTTGTGTATATTCAGTTCTCAAATTTTCTGTTATTGTGACAAGTATGCCTAAGGCATATCAACTGTATGGCCTGATTTATAAACAGTTGTATAGTGGATCAACAACAACTTTGGTCCAGAGGACTTCAGTCTGTTTCTGTAAGTCTAGATAAATCAACATTGCACAGGGTTCCAGTATGTGTACGTTTTGGATCATTTCGCCGGATAGCCAAATTTAAGCAGCCATATTTATTTCTGTTGAACTGTTTGTCACATATTTTTAATTTTCACTAATTCCAAATTAACAGTGCACTAAGCCACAGTCTTACACCTTGAATGAGTATATCATTGATATTTATTTAATTAAACGCATCATCTGTAAGGTAAAAATAGACTAGGTAGTAGGTACAAATACAGTTGATCAGCTGGTATAGTGTTTCTATTGTGTAAAGTAAGGATGGTAGACACACATTTGCTATGCACCTCTTTTGACAGCAGTCTTGAGAAATCTTGATTGTCTCACGTACAATCGTACATTTAAAAATGCAACAACAGCTATGCACTGGAAAGACTCTTGTTGTCTCCTTGAAGTCTTAGCTCTATCTTCACTGCTCCTGTTCATAATGCAGTATTATATTATTGTGGCAGTGCATCTATTATTTCAGCTGCAGAAGGTGGCATAGATGAGAAGCTGATTGTGGTTGGAGAACTGTACTTATCTATGTAATATAATGTAATGTAAGTCTTCGAAAAATTGTCAGCGTCCACAAAAGCCACGTCAGCGATACCAGCTTATTCACAACGGCGCTATGGTGCTTTACACCATTTTTCTACATCCATTGCTTCTTCTTACCTTTGACCATACGGTACCATGTCAGTGTGCTCACACACAGCCTATCTTATTTATTAGTTCAAATTGTTAAACAGTATAGTATGATCACAATGAGTAATGAATGTATGATCACAAGTTATTACAGGAGTCGAATTTAGCTGTTTATGGCAGCCATACAAGGCGTTATCATATACAACTACTGGACACTACTCATTCTACCATTGCCATCTAGTGAATTATAGGCTGAGTTTACTCCCGAGGAGGTTAGCGGGGATCGCTCCCGCTTCAAACTTGATGTTCTGCTCTTCGACAGAGTGATGTTGCCATTACTTTGGAACCCCCTCCAACTCTACAAAATTATTAGTAAGCTCATGGAGGGTTTAAATTGGGTGGGTGGGCGTTCCCACGGCTCTGGAAATTCTTTACTTGCGTTCTCAAATCCCAATGCTCAACATGCATGGAACCCTTGAAACGTGCGTTCCAATAAAGCTCTTATTCAGTGTTTTGACTGACACACTGCTGAGACTGCTCACCTATTTGGCGTTCCTGTGCTCATCCAAACCGCTAACAGCTTATCTAACAACTGGGCCTATGTCACTATGTGAGCAATGTCAGTAGGCTACAGTAAATGCTAATTAATTTTGCGGTGAATGCATTAAGCTTATAATATTGTGTAAAATTGGGCTTGTGTAGGCTACAGGCCTATATCGGCCTACAAATTCCACTAGGCAGGCTATCGCAAACCTAAGATATTGGAAAATTTGTCGTCAAAGTCGACAGTCGACAAGTTTGAACGTCAGTTGATAGACATGACATTGTGTCGATTTCGTCAACTAAGTTGCGTCTTTCGTTAATTCTTTAATTAACTTGGTCGGCGGATGTTATGTAGCGACTGCAGCATGCTTCGAAAAGATCTAGCCTAACTCCAGTGTGTTCGCATTGCTTGCCGTCTCTTATGATAAATCACGTAAAGCGCTGAAGCTGCTCGTTCAATAGGCCTAGGCTACGTCGGTCTAGGTTTCCATCGTTTTGGCGTAGGCCTATCGGCAGAATGTAAACACGAGCGGGCTTCTATAATTAGTGGGCTACAAGTAGGTTGAGTTCTGCTGTAGGCCTTGGCTCCTAGGGGTTTGCACACGAGCATGTGGGCCTATAGATGTAAACAAGCTTTCAGGACTTTTCAGGTGTGTACGAAACGCATGAGAGAAGTTTCCATAATGCCCATGCAGGTATGCTTTTGTTTGGCAACAGTTCAGACACATGAGCAACATAGCTTTAAACGTAGAGGCATTACTGGAGAATTTTCGCTGAGTGTGATCTAATGTTGATGAAACGCGACGTTGAAATGAATCATGAAATGCGCTAGAAAAGTGCTTATGCGATATTGACGATACGGCGAGATGTCGTTGGTTGGCGCTTGGCATAATAGCAGACCAGACTATCTCGATGGCTGCTTTATCAGTGGATGAGATTGCGGTGTGATTATTATCTGCGTTGACTATTCACTGCAATATAACTGATTGATGGTCTTCATTTGCAATGACACTGAAGAGCCCTCCTTAATCTTTTTTCTGTTCATGAGTCCATGTGGCACAAGTAGTTGTATGCGTAGCGTGCATTTATTTGCATGGACTGTACTGCTAGCTAATGGCTTATACGATTATCCGACCATGAAGCCGCCATCTTCGCATTAAGTCATTAAAAATCAGTTCTGCTGGTGCGTCTGTGGATGGATATTCGCGATTTTTTGTGGTCCTTTTGTTTTCATGGTCTTACACGAGAATCTCGTTCTGGAAATTTTTAATAATTGCAGACGGCACTCGTGCAGCCGGTGGCAGCTGTCGTCGTCTGTGGTTTGCGGTTGCTCGTCTGAGTTGGATGACACTACGTCTTGTGAGTATAATAATATGATCCATCATATTAATTTACTTCGGAAAGCATAGGTTAACGAGTTCGTTCGATTAGCAGTTGGTGGTTGGTTCAATATTAATTCACGTAATTATTCAATATTAGTCCTATTCATCATTTTTGGCAAAAGAAAAGGCTGTGCTTGTTGCCATCTAAAGTTGCTTTGTCGACGTGACGTATCTTAGAAACAATTTTTTACTTCATATATACTCGCTCGCCATTCTTTGAAACTGTATAATCAGCATTGTGATTAAATGCAAATTTTGCAGACTTGAATCAGGAGTTAATTTGCTGATCCATGGATGGTTAGCCTACATCAACTATTGCACATTTTTGAAATGTGCAATGATACATTATTAACTTGTTAACCTATAAGCTGAATGTTATAAATTTATTTTGTATCAATAGTTAAAAGTGCATCAAAGTTAGTAAAATTATTAGTTTGAACCTTTATTTTGGTGTCCCTTCCTTTAGCTCCAGGGTACGCATTTATCTGACCCTAGCAATGCCTTTGGCTGATAAATCACTTGAAAAATGCTCAAGACTCTTTAAGATTCAATTGATGATAAAGATGTTTAAGCTGTTCAAACTCCAACAGTCAGTAAACACTGATAGCCATGTAAACATCAATGAACTGGTGTGGTGAGTCATACCTAACCTTTAAGTACAAGAGTAAGGTTGGCCCTCCAGTATCTGAGATCACTTGTGGTTAGCTGAACAGGCTGACATTTTTATTTTGATGAGAATTTTTTTATAGAAATTGATTTTCTTTCATGACTGAATGCCTAGATATATAGACAACAAGTTCGTGGAATTCGTGTAATTTAGAAGGATATGACTTCGAAACTGAATCAAAGAACACACGACCACGGATAGTTTGGACACGATGTGTTAATGACTTTCTTTCATTGCATGCAGGGCAATTATTTATTTTATTAGGAGCAATTATAATAGTACTTCTTCAAGACTAAAGTGCAGAATATGTGTGTGGGCTGTCCATCTTTCTGCACTCAATCTAAATCTTCCCTGAGTGTGAAGTGCTTGTAATCATTAGAAAATCAAATTCACTGGAGGGAACTAGTGGAGAGGAATTTCACTCTCAGTGTTAATGCCGTGAATTGATGTGTTGACAACAGAGCATGCTTTCCACTAGAAACTGCATTGCCCGTAGTGCAACATGCGATGTCAGTTAGGAAGCTTCTCTGTGCTACACAAACTTTGTCATAGAGACGAGCTTATTTACTGGCATCGTGTTGTGAAGAAATATCTCTTAAAAGCGCCATGTAGTTCAAGGATTTCATTATGACAGTCACTCGTCTCAGTCGTCTGAGTCATCTCTCTCTGGCACTATTCACTTACTACATATGGCTTTTACTGTCTGTTAAATATTCTGTAAATCTCAATACCATTTAATCGATTAGTTGCTGTGATATACTCAGAATGACCAAAGTATATATCACAAGCAGTGGTGGTTGAATGCTATGCATGAGCCTTTAGTACTATTTTTTAGCAATTGTGTTTTATAAAGTGGAAAATGTTTTGTTGCTGAGTCCTGCAACTGTATAAATTATGAGGGATTACACAGCTGTTTGCATGCATGCATGCATTTGTGTCTGAAAGGATGAAACCTCCTTGTATGCCACTTTTTAATATTAGAGGAATACCCCAGTAATTAAGTGAAGGACGCAAATTTAGCAGTCTTTGTAAATGACATGCTACTATGCACACTACAGAGCCTCATTAATAAATCTGTCTGTTTGTGTCGTGATCCCCAGAGCTTAGCTTTATAAAGAAGTACGAGGATATTTGCTTGTTGTTTTTAAAAACCTCAAAAGGTTGCCTCTGCATGCCTGTGATACTCCTGTAGACATTGTCTGCAGATTACAACTGATGCTTGTGTGTAATATTTCTAGTTGGCTTACTGTTACCTTAATAGTCTGCAATGATTTATTTTTTTAAAAAGAGAGCGAGCTGCATTATATTGCAATGTGATTTTTATTACCTGCTGTATAGTCTGTTCTTGAGTGTGGCCTTAAAGTGCTCATCATTGGAAGTATATTGAATAATGTTTTTACTGTTGTTTTTAGCGGATACCATAGATCTTTAAGCCTTGTTCCACCGTATAGGTTTTCTAATGAATCAATCTGCAGACATTTTTCAGCATCATTTCATGCATATCATGCAGCTTTATTCCTTGGATTTATGGTTTCCTGATGTATGGATGGGCTAGAATAGTGTTGTGACTTTCAGATAATGACTGCATGGAAACATTATTTATATAGTCATACATATCTTGACTGGCTGACTGTGGATAAACATACACGCTATAATTATATGCAAAAGCAACTACACTGAATATAGTTAGATACAACATAATTATAAATAATGAGTGATCGGATAATGTTCTAAAGAATTATTTATCTTCTAGAGAATTTATCTGCAGTTCTGCACTAGAGAATTTATCTGCTCATCCATGACTGTATAACCGCAGGCATTTGTGGTCACTTTGCACAGCAGACATTTGAATTCATTATATTAAACTAATTTTATAAACCATTTGATTCTGTTTGTCTTTTTTGCAAGCGTAGGTCGGGTACGACCGAGGACTTTTAAATTGAGGGGGCACCGCATTTTCTTACTGGCTTACTAGTTGTCAGCCTCTGTTTGTGGTGGACACTAATAATACATCTTCCATGCGGCTTAGCTGCTGTGCTTAATCCGTTAATCTTCTTCCTGGCAGCTGGATTCTGGCTGCTTCAGAGGAAGAATGCTGTTTTGGGTGTTATAGGAGTTGTGGCTGACATAGTAGCTAAGCTAGACGTGCAGACAGAAGAGATAAAGTTCTGGCAGAGGCTTTGTATGGATTAAATCGACTTAGATGTGGCTTGTCTCAGGCGTCGACAAATCCTTTCCTCAACTAAGAAAATGAGTGTGATTATGATCAGTGTCTAGGCTTACTGAATGGAAGGAGAGTGCCTAAGCTGTGCGAATTTATCGGCTAATCTATGAACAGATGAAAGGTATTTCTGTCGAAAGTACCAGATTACTGCAGCTTGTTGCAACCAATATTTACTCATTTTGGTTCAGTAATGTGTTCGCTTGCTTGCTGGATTTGCGTCGTATCTTGCAGGAATGTTGTTCTACGTGGGTGGTTTTCTGTTGCTTTTCCAATGATCATGCTGCTGTTGCTGAGTGTAGTAGGTTGGTGCATATTTATATTGCATGCGCCTGAACTAACCATGATCACATCGCATGGTCTTTAATGGGATAGAAAGCGAAATAAACTCATATTGCACAGTGCATGGAGGCCTGTCCCAGAATGAGTGGCCAACTACAGAAAAGCTTCTATGTCACACTGTGGCAGTGTATGATGGGGAAACAAGCAGATCTCTCTGTGTTGCAGAGCAAAGAGATAGATCTGCATCAATATAGAAATGACATGGAAGTATATAGCTCTATAGTGTATAGTGTAGGATGGAATACAACCCACACCGTAATTACACATTAGCATAGGAATCTTACACTCAGCATGTCTTTGCATGTTAAGCCAATGCAGCTCATCCAGCATGTGGGTATAATGTTTTATACAATACAATACAATACAATTCACTTTATTGCAACCAGAAAACAAGAAAACAATAAAAGTACAAAACATGCATGCATTGGCTACAAAGGGGGGCCCAAAAGGGATGGACATCCCGCTGGGAAGGGTCACCCAAGTAAAAAGTCCCAAGAAAAATTAATCAAGATAGCTTAAAAGAAAGAGACTAAAACAAATTAGGTGATGACAGATTGCAGAAAAGCTTATTTTGTCAAGAGCATATAGAGAAACAAACTTAACTAAGTACTTAACTAAAATCTTAACTACACATGGTCATGTGCACTTCAAGTAGCATTAGTGGAGGAGAGTAGAAGAACACGAAGTTTCTTTTTAAATACCTGCAGACTACTCGATTGACGAATGTCAATTGGTATTGTGTTCCATACTTTAGTGCCATAAGATTTAATAGTAAACCGCCTAGTATTAGATTGAGCTTTGACAGGGCGAAAAGCAGATGAATTCCTAGTGAAATGCGAATGGATGTCAGAGGCGTGAGGGAGGTAACCTTGGAATACCGAAGGAAGGAGACCGTGTTCGAGTCGAAAAAAGAACTCGCTAATTTGGAGATCCTTTATCTGGTCAATTTTCAGGAGATGAAGTTCATTAAAGGAAGGGCCAGTGTGTTCCCGTTTACGAATACCCGCAATTATACGAACAGCCCTCTTCTGTAAGATTACAAGTTTATGAAGCCTGGATTCGTATGTCGATGCCCAAACAAGGTTGCAATATGTGAGGTAGGGGTAGACAAGGGTATAATACAAATTCATTCTAATTGTCTTTGGCAAGATATAAGCAACGCGGGAAATAATACCAATATTTTTAGCAATTTTAGTTGCAATTTGATTAATATGAACTTTCCAGGTCAAATGTTGATCTATATGCACACCTAAGAATTTTGTAGATTCAACTTGATTGATGGAAATATCATCAATAAGCAAACAGAGATTGTCATTTGGCTTTATTTTCCGGTGGGATTTAAATAAAATAAAGTTGGTTTTATCTAAATTAAGGGTGAGTTTATTTGCATGGAACCAAACAGCTATGCTAGATAGTTCAACGTTCACAGTTTGAAACAACGTCTGCCATGAACCATTGGAGTAAAAAACGTTGGTGTCATCGGCAAATAGAATAAAAAACATTGTTGGAGAGACATTGGCCAAGTCATTAATATAAAGCAGGAAAAGGAGTGGTCCGAGGTTGGAGCCTTGAGGAACTCCATATTTGATCAACCCTAGCTCAGAAAGGACACCATTACAGAGAACTCTTTGTGTACGGCTCTCAAAATAGCTGGCAAACCATCTGAGCTGAGTCCCCCTAATTCCATAGTTGTCTAATTTTTTAAGCAAAATATTATGGTCTACCGTATCAAACGCTTTAGCTAGATCAAAGAAGATTCCCACTGAGTATTCATTATTTTCAATAGCCTTTGAAATCATGTCCTGCATATTTAATAAGGCCATATAGGGGGAATGACCAGGTTGAAATCCATGCTGAGATGGATAAATGATGTTAGAGTTTTTAACATAGCCATAGAGTCGATTATACATAAGTTTTTCATAGAACTTGGAGAAGTAAGGAAGAACGGAAATGGGTCTGTAATTGATTACATTGTCCTTATCGCCCTTTTTTAGTATTGGGACCACTTTAGCTATTTTTATGCCTTGTGGAACAATCCCACTACTAAATGAACAATTTATTATCTCCGCTAAAGGTCTGGCAACCAAGGAGAGATTGGGGGCCGCAATACAGGGGTCTATATCGTCAACACCTTTGCTATGCGTTAAACGTATATCACGGCCAATATCCATAATTTCCTCCGGGGATACCATTAGGAAACCCATAGAGTTCTGCCGAGGGGCCTGTAAGTAACTATGGTAAGGGAGAGGTGAATCTGGTATTTTCTTTGCCAAAGAATGGGCTATGTTGGTGAAGTAGTTATTGAAGCTATTGGCCATTTTTTCTGGATCTTTAACATTTTCTCCGTTAATTTTTAACGATTCAATTTGTGTCTCCTTATTTTCCAATTGCATTATGGAGCGAATGAGTTTCCAAGTCCTCCTTAGGTCGTCTTTATATTTGCAGAATTCAGATGCAAAGTAATTTTTTTCTGCTTTGACTCTAATAGCCTTAAATTTATTCCTATATACAGTAAATTTATTTTTATTATAAGCATTTGGATTTTTTATATATTTTAAGTACAATGAAGCTTTCTTCTTACTAGACTTGAGGAGCCCAGCAGTCATCCAGGGTTGCTTAAATCTAGACCCCTTAGCGTTATTTTTTTTAGACACAATCGGGAAGGCCTGATCATAAACGTTTTTATATTTTTCAATAAACACTTCATATGCCCCGTCAGCATCTCCATTATTGCATGCAGTCGAGACATTATCCCAATTACTATCAGCAAGTAGGGATTTAAATTGTTCTGATCTTTCCTCATTAATTATGCGATGGTCATAATAATTCGGGAAGCTTCTCTTGTAATTACCAAATGCAAAGTGTGCGAATACTGGCAGGTGATCAGACAAGTCAGCTATGAAAATGGTTGAATCAATCAGACTAGACCAGGCATTAGTGAATATGTTATCAATCAAAGTTGATGAGGTTGGTGTGATACGAGTGGGTTTCGTGATGGCTGGGATAAGCTGATGGGAAGTCAGGTTATTATAAAATATATTAGTTTCTTTATGTTCATTGATTTTTAATAGGTCAATGTTAAAATCTCCTAGTAGGACAATATCTTTGGTTCCCTTGACAATACTGGAGAATAAGACCTCTATTTCAGCATTGAATTCGACCAAGTTTTGTCCTGGGGGCCTATACAAAACTCCTACTAAACATGTTGTGCTAGGTAAATAAGTTTTGATGAAAAGACCCTCATAAGTTTTATGTTCACTTTTTTCTTCGTACAATTGGAATTTAATGGTATCCCTAACAAAAAAGCCCACCCCTCCTCCTCCTAGATTCCCCCCTCTAGACTTATGTATAAATTTGTAGTTGGGCACATTAATAGTATCCTCAAATTCCGACTCCAACCAGGTCTCCGACAGGGCCAGAATAGAGACAGGCAGTTGACTGAGAACCTCGCGAATTTCATCTAGCTTATGTACCATGCTGCGGCAATTAATGTGCATGACCGAAAAGTTAGCTTCAATAGACTCGAACTTAGCCTCCCAACGGGGGAATGTGGAGTAGGGACTGCTCCAAGCCACATTTGTGAAATAGTTTAAGTCTGGGTCAGTGTCAGCATTGTTGAGCAAGATACGATTACCCGACTCATCAGGAAACACATCAAGTTCAAGATTCAGACCATTCAATTCTACGGCAGTAAGTTCAAGATTCAGACCATTCAATTCTACGGCAATAGTGTCATCTGTCTTAATAGTGTCATTCAGTTTAAATTCTTCATCATCCTCGACAAAAGGGAATACTTCCCTGTTACAATGTATGCATATCCAATTAACTGAGTCACAGTGTAAAAAAGTGCTTTGAAAACAGCAGCCAAAGTGGAACACAGCGTGGCACAATGAGCAGGTAATTACATCAATTGTTTCCTTAATTACATTAGTGCACAGACCACATAAAATCGGGTCATCACTATTCATAAACAAGAACGTGAGAGCCCATGATGGTGCACAACCGTCTCTCAATGCCAAATTGCAAATAAAGAAAACAAGAAACGGGTTCAAATATCCAAAAGTAGAATAAAGTCAGTGCTATAGAATGCATATAGTATAACTCAAGTAAAATTATAAACAATACTGAATGAAAATATGCTACATTAACACATGGAGGAGTGTTGTTAAAGTAAATAATTATAAACAAGGAAGAGAACAGAAGAAGAAAATTGCACTTAACACTTAGCGCAGTCCAAGTTCCAAAAGATCAGAGTCCCGGGAGGCATCAACCAGGCATCCGGAGAAGGAGGAAAAAAGGATAAACTCCATTGTTTGATAAGTTGAAGTCTGTAGCTTGCTGGTAGAGGAGCGACGTTGACGAATTGGTCAAAGAGGGTCAGGGTTGCAGTTCACCAACAAAGCACGTTGTAGAGATTTTTAGAGATTTTTAGATATAATTACCAAACTTTGGAATTCCACCATTTAGCTGAGCCATAGCACTTGAAATAGATTGAAGTTGATTAATCTGACAAAAAAGCAAACCCTCGAGTGTGGCATTACCATAATCCACCCTGGGGCATAGTAATGAATGTGTGAGGATAGAAGCAGCTTTGGCAGAGAGCAAATGGCTTAGAGTGCAGATCTGGCACAGATAATAAAAGCAAGATAGACATACTACCTTCACATGCCGAGAGAAAATCAATTCCTAGACCAGTGTTCTTTGGAGCTCCTATGGTTACCAGACCAGACCAATTGGGCTTTCTAGAATTTAGGAGAAGCAGTTAGATGGCATGCTTGCCTGAAGTGTCTGAACACTGTTTTAACTAAAGGGAAAATGGAAGTGTCAAGAATATATTTGCACTCCTCTAGAATTCCTTCCCAGGATTTCCTCTTTCATTTTACAGATGGCTTTATTAGGCCATGCTGGAATTGGGAGTGCCTCTGAGTAATTCTCTGGGGAGGTGGGGGGGGGAACAGTTGTAAAATTCTCCAAATGAATGAATATCATTATGTCAGTGTTGTCAGCATGTGGGTGAGCATTAACTTCCAAACTTGTTGGAAATAATGTGGCTTATGTATACAGTGTAAAGAAGATATTAGGGCAAGGAACTTAGAACCCAATCTGCCAACTTGTGGCAGGATTAAAGCAGCAGAATGGCAGGACCAGGTTTAGCAGATGGAAGCAGAAGTCATTGACCGGGTGTGATCAGAGTGTAACAATTATAAAGACTGTAGAGGACAACCCACAATACCAAATGACTTTTCTGGAATCTCAGCCATCTTCAATAAGAAAAAGGCAGACCTGTTACATATTGGACAATAATTGAACATATCATCAGCATCGTACACGATAACATGGGATCAGTGTAAGAATTGTGGAAAAATAACTGGGGGGGGTTGAACCATTATCCACATGGAATCGGGGTGTGAAAAACATACTTTAACATGGGGCTCTAAGAAAGACTGGGGGGGATTGAAACCCCCCCCCCCCAACTCCTCCCGGCAATTCTCACCCTGCATGGGATGATAAATTATGGATTCCCATTTGCTCACACAATCCTTGGATCACACCATTGTAGCTGCCAGCTGTAGAGAAGGAGCAAATTGCAGCTTTATAGTAGAAGAATTTTAGGAAAATCGACTCAATAAATTTTCAGGAAGTAAAGACTTGGCACAGTTGTTAAGTACACCCCACTGATGAAAATACCAAAAGTCCTCATAAATCCGAGCTGTGCTCGAGCCGCCATCTTGGAAAATGGCGGCCAAAATTTGGTGTTTTGTCAATAACTCCAGAACCATCACAGATACAAAGAAATACAAAACAGCAAAAGTGATCCTCATGAAAAGACAAAGAAGTTTTGTGTATAACATTTCTTTCTAGGAATACAAATAAAAATGTTACGTGGGATAAACTAGTCATTATAATTGTATTTCAATGCGATGTACTAATTTTTATGGCGGGAAAAACAAATGCTGTGCTGCGAATGATAATTTAAGATCAAATTTATATCAGTGTCTATGCTAGGCTTATGTAACTTAGTTTTCAGTCATTATAATATGATATCCGTGCATTATATCATGATATCCGTGCATTATAGTATGATATCCGTGCATTCTAATATGATATCCGTGCATTATATTATGATCTAAGTGTATTATATTATAATATTCGTGGATTTTATAGTGATATCGGTGCATTAAATTATGATATTCGTGCTTTATAGACTGATATCCGTGCATTATATTATGATATCCGTGCATTATAGTATGATATCCGTGCATTATAGTATGATATCCGTGCATTATATTATGATCTCAGTGTATTATATTACGATATTCGTGGACTTTATAATGATGTCAATGCATTACATTATGATATTCGTGCGTTATAGTATGATATCTGTGCATTATATTATGATATCCGTGCATTTATATTATGACATCCGTATGATCCGTACTTACCACTTGATGCTCTTAAAATCTGTGTTTTGGGATAACGATGTTGAAGTTGCATATGGGCTCATATTCAATCTTGCATCGTCAAAAGACCAAAAAATGACCAAATATTGTTTGATTGTATGCAGCTGCTCTAGATAAAGTCAAAAATTACAATTGAAAGAGGTTCCTGTTGAAATTGCACGGCTCTGCATCATCAAGGTTCCCTGCATATCTTTACTGGCATACGTTTTGGTGAAATATTTTCCATTCATCTCTCAACTCCTCATGGGCGGAGTTTATCAGGGGTTAGGGTGAGATAAGCCCCACAAGAAGGCCCAGATTCAGCTTTTTACCATGAAAAGTGTATCCTTTTCCAGGCTTAGCCCCCCCCCCCCCCAAAAAGGCATTAGCCCCTCTATACAATACAATTGAAATTTGATAATGCCTTCCCCACAAAGCTCAGAAGTGCGATGAAAACGGAAACCAAACTCCGCCCGTGCAACTCCTCGTGATTCTTAATAAGCTTTAAGCTTATACCCTTAATTTTTCCCTTTAGCGTATACAGTGCTGAAGTTTGTTTGTATGTGCACTTGTTATAGCGCCCCTTCAAGCTCTTTCTACTCAGAGGCGCTCCCGATGCAGAGCGAACACTGCATCGGAGTTTCACGCCGAAGCGCTGAGCAATTGTGAGTGAAGGACTTGCCCAAGGTCCCTACGCAGTGGCTTGAGGGTGGATTCGAACCTCGAACCTTCCGGCTCCAAGGCAGCGACGCCACCACTATACCACCGCGCCCTACAAGTTGTATCACATCCAGTCATTGCATGAGCAGAGAGTAGAAGTTCACAAGCTTCTCCCATAGTCACTTTCTTAATGTGTATGCTAAAGCTGATGGGAGCACCGTTTGATTTCCCTGGCTTCAGAAACCAAAGTTCTTTAAAATCATTCGGGGCCATTGCAGTTGCAATTACTAGTAGATCCGTGTACTGGCCAACGATCACCGTTGAAATGTTATCTTTGACTTTATCTAGAGCATCTGCGTCTAATTAAACAATATTTGGTCATTTTTTGGTCTTTTCACGGTGCAAGATTCAATATGAGCCCATATGCAACTTCAATATCGTTATCCCAAAACACAGATTTTAAGAGCATCAAGTGGTAAGTACGGATCATACGGATGTCATAATATAATGCACGGATATCATAATATAATGCACAGATATCAAACTATAACGCACGAATATCATAATGTAATGCATTGACATCATTATAAAGTCCACGAATATCGTAATAATATAATGCACTGAGATCATAATATAATGCACGGATATCATACTATAATGCACGGATATCATACTATAATGCACGGATATCATAATATAATGCACGGATATCAGTCTATAAAGCACGAATATCATAATATAATGCACTGATATCACTATAAAATCCACGAATATTATAATATAATACACTGAGATCATAATATAATGCACGGATATCATATTAGAATGCACGGATATCATACTATATTGCACGGATATCATAATATAATGCACGGATATCATATTATAATGACTGAAAACTAAGTTACATAAGCCTAGCATAGACACTGATATAAATTTGATCTTAAATTATCATTCGCAGCACAGCATTTGTTTTTCCCGCCATAAAAATTAGTACATCGCATTGAAATACAATTACAATGACTAGTTTATCCCACGTAACATTTTTATTTGTATTCCTAGAAAGAAATGTTATACACAAAACTTCTTTGTCTTTTCATGAGGATCACTTTTGCTGTTTTGTATTTCTTTGTATCTGTGATGGTTCTGGAGTTATTGACAAAACACCGAATTTTGGCCGCCATTTTCCAAGATGGCGGCTCGAGCACAGCTCGGATTTATGAGGACTTTTGGTATTTTCATCAGTGGGGTGTACTTAACAACTGTGCCAAGTCTTTACTTCCTGAAAATTTATTGAGTCGATTGATCTTTTTTCTACTAAAATTCCTCTACTATTAAGAACTCAGCACAGTTTAGGCATCTGCTGTATCCAGTGAAGCTTAACATTTTATATTGAGCAGGAAATAAAACGCTTTGAGATGTAAGTTAGACTAGACTAGGTAATGTGTTTAATTAACTGCAACTGATGCTTCACACTTCATTAAATGCATCTTCAAAGCCTCGTATGTAGCTGTAAAGTTAAAGGTGTGAAAAATCTTTCAGCTCAAGTGCATGAATCACAACAGCAATTATGCATTCTCTATTTAACTTAGGTTTTCTGGTTGTATTTAATCTTCAGGATTGCTGGTAATTGCTGGAGCAAAGTTTCAGGAAACTGTTGTTTAGAAGGTGACAATTCCAACTTGAAAAGGAAGTCATTATTGTAATGTAATTGCATGATGGAAGTGGCCACTGGCTGATTCTGGGTTGCTGCTAATCTGGCATGTCCGATAAAAGCTATTTCAAAGCCTGGCCCGTCTTCAATCGACCGGTTTGTTCTGGTGTGACTTGCTTTGATTGCTTCTCAGATCGGCTACTCTATATTATTATCTGCCAGCTTCTGATGTCCAGAAGGATGTTAGGCGTTTTTGGCTGTCTGCCTTTAAAGCAGCTTTCATTGGAGTTGAAATTAGGACTGCTCTTAGCTTTTATCAGGCACTGGCAGAGATAGTGTTTGTATTCTCCTGGAGGCAGTTGATCATAGGCAGAGCATAGTTTATCAGAAGGACATTCTGACAGTAGTGCGCAAGTCATAGACTTTGGTTTGTCTCTTGGGTGTCTCTGAAATGACCAAGCCTTAATGGAAATCATGTTGGACTATGCTTGTTCCTCTGTTTTGCTACGTTGGATAAATATCCCTGTGGAAAGTTTTGCAATCGATTGCCTTTCATCTGCAGGTTATTTATGAAAATGACATTGAACTCTTTTCGCAAGCATCTCCTGAATTAATAAGTATTGCTGTTGTTAGTGCTTCTCTCTGTTGTCCTAGCAAAGGCATAGCAATGCTTGAATCACAGAGTTGAAGCTTAAGTGTTTTTATCAAATGGGGCCCCTAACATGGGACTTGCTTGACAACTATAATTTTTATAGGGAGCATAATTATTAGGATTCTGGTTTTATCTGGACCTCCAGAATTAATTAGTCTTTGGAGAATGCCTTCAGGACATCTAGAGTCTATCAAGATCGAAATGAGTCTGTGCTTGTACTGTGCTTTCTTCTTTGTCCTGTTGATTAACTTTAGCATTGATGTCAAATTTCATCTCAACACACTTAATAATCTTAATCAAACAAGCAATGTGGTTTCCAATTTAGTTCTTTATTAATTTTGACTGACTTTTGTTTGGTGACTGCTCGGCAGTTTAAATTTGTTTGCAGCATATTTTGAGTGAAGTAGAGAATTATTAGTTAATGAAGAATTCAAGAATGTTTGTGGCTAAATGAATATGCTATGGGAGCATGTGTAAGATGTGTTTATGGCTTTATGCAATAATTGCCTGAGGAAAGTTCTGTTAGAAGATGTCATGATGCAAATGAGAATGGCTGTGAATGAATTGTAATAAATTATGGCATTATGAAGACTGTTTAATATAATTAATTTGCTTACTTTTCTTTGATGAAATAATAAACTCATACTCTGTGTACCCTGCAGGAATTGTGATACGACTTTTCATCTTCTTTTTTAAAGAAAACTAGTGTTTCATTGTCTTATGCATTGATGCAGTTTTTCTGGTTGTAACAGTGATTTGCTGATTAAAAGAGTAATTTTTTCACTAATATTAGTTAATGATTATACAGAGGGAAGGTGCTCCATAAATGTCCCTGTTTGACCTTAATGAAGTACCTGCTGACACTGACCATGCTGTTCTTGCTATTATGTTTCCCTACCTGTTCGATTTTGCATTTTTATGTTGGTATTAAATGTCAACGTGCCTTAAATTGTATTACTTGGAAATCTATGAGCAAAAGATTGAGGAGTCAATGCTGAGATGTGCCTGTTGAGTTGGTAAATGTGCTTTCATGTTGCTATATATGAACTTAGATTTTGAGATAATGGTCTCAACCTTTAACTCTTTAATGACAAGCATCTACTAAAATTAACTGAGAAGACATTGCAGCTCATCGTTTAAGTCAGCGGTTCTCAACCGGGGGGTCCGCGGACCCCTGGGGGGTCCGCGGCGATCTGCCAGGGGGTCCGCGAGCAAGTCCTGAAAATTATACATTTCTTAGTCAAAACATAGAAACAGAACAATTTTGTCAATTTTCCCCCTTCTCAATGACGATATGAAACTTATAACACGCTGATCAATTACAAATTCATCTGTTTTAGATCCATGGGTCGGTTTGTTTTAATAAATATTATACAATATACATGTAGAGTGCAGACAGAATCTATTTTCGATCAGGGAATAAACATGGTTAGGCTAATTTCATCAAGACACGTCCACTAAACTCTCCTCTTTTTGTTACACTAGGTTCGGATGTGGAAATCATGCACAGTTAATGATAAAAAATATTTCACAGGCTATCAACGGGGAAACGTTTGTAACAGACTCTCTAGAATAGATTTCGGGATTCTTTTGAGAGAATTTCTTGGAGAAAAAGGTAAAGCTGTGCTCGAGTAGGCCTACATGTGCCTAAAGCTTACATTAAGACAAAATACAGGTTAAAGAAATAAATTTCATATAATCTTATTATATAAATTTGTAGGTCTACTACAGGAGTGCATGGGCATATAGACTAGGCTATTTTATTATAACACACATGTAAGCCTATTATTATATATAGCCTAATATAGGACAATAGAGTCGCACAGTCGCGATAATGCGCCAAAAGGCACCAAATTTTATTGGGGGTCCGTGACCGGGACACAAAATTAAAAGGGGGTCCGTGAGTCTGAAAAGGTTGAGAACCACTGGTTTAAGTGTTAGACCATCTCTCTTTCAAATAATAGCGATGAGACTGCCTTCTCTCTTTGAATAATAGTAATGAGACTGCCTTCTCTCTTTGAATAATAGTAATGAGACTGCCTTCTCTCTTTCAAATTATAGCAATGAGACTGCCTTCTCTCTTTGAATAATAGTAATGAGGCTGCCTTCTCTCTTTGAATAATAGTAATGAGACTGCGTTCTTTCTTTGAATAATAGTAATGAGACTGCCTTCTCTCTTTGAATAATAGTAATGAGGCTGCCTTCTTTCTTTGAATAATAGTAATGAGTCTGCCTTCTCTCTTTGAATAATATTTAGTAATGAAACTGGTTGCTTTCTCTCTTTGAATAATCGCATTGAGACTGTTTGCTTTCTCTCTTTGAATAATCGCATTGAGACTGTTTGCTTTCTCTCTTTGAATAATCGCATTGAGACTGTTTGCCTTCTCTCTTTGAATAATCGCATTGAGACTGTTTGCTTTCTCTCTTTGAATAATCGCATTGAGACTGTTTGCTTTCTCTCTTTGAATAATCGTATTGAGACTGTTTGCTTTGTCTCTTTGAATAATCGCATTGAGACTGTTTGCTAAAAGTTCTCTCTTTGAATAATCGCATTGAGACTGTTTGCTTTCTCTCTTTGAATAATCGCATTGAGACTGTTTGCTTTGTCTCTTTGAATAATCGCATTGAGAATGTTTGCTTTCTCTCTTTGAATAATCGTATTGAGACTGTTTGCTAAAAGTTCTCTCTTTGAATAATCGCATTGAGACTGTTTGCTTTCTCTCTTTGAATAATCGCATTGAGACTGTTTGCTTTGTCTCTTTGAATAATCGCATTGAGAATGTTTGCTTTCTCTCTTTGAATAATCGCATTGAGACTGTTTGCTTTCTCTCTTTGAATAATCGCATTGAGACTGTTTGCTTTCTCTCTTTGAATAATCGCATTGAGACTGTTTGCTTTCTCTCTTTGAATAATCGCATTGAGACTGTTTGCTTTCTCTCTTTGAATACTCGCATTGAGACTGTTTGCTTTCTCTCTTTGAATAATAGCATTGAGATTGTTTGGCTCAAGTGGAAGCAATAGAAAAGAGAGCACTCAACATGCATACCACAGCTGGTGGCAGCTACACTGCAACATATGAGGCAGCAGGATGAGGTCTGCTATTAATCGGATTCATTTATTTATTTATTTATTTACTTACTTACCGGTATTAACAATTAAAAGACATTCAATTCAGCTGCATTATTTCGGATTATTTTTCAGTGGCTCCTGCATATGGAAATTTTTTTCACTGTTTGACTTACAATTCTTATGGTAACTGAGAAAAATATCTGAGCATGTCTTACTTACAGACTTTGATGTTTGAATGATAATAAGAGGTCTTCTGTCCATGCAAAAACTCTGCTTAATTAGAAGTCTGTGGTTTTTGTGGCTCATTGAAATATCTATAGACAGTATTAGATGCAGTAGATGTCCTTACCCTTTTCAGGTTTTTTTATACACAACTCAGCTTCCATCCATTACAGATGCACTCTATAAATTATGGGCAATTATCTGAAGTTTGAGTGTGCATGAAAGATCTCTTGTCTGTATTGCTCTCAGTAGTTCTTCAACATCCACCTGTGCCAGTCTTTCAGTAATGTCATTGTTTTTCCAGCCGCCTTTTTTTCCAGCCTTTATGATATTGTGTGGATATGAATTTGCACAGTTCCTCCTTCTGTAAAGTATATTTAGAATATTTGCACAAACTGCATTTCTAGCCTTGCTTAATGTGCAGATACGTGGTGGTACAGCCATAAAGGGCCCTTCAGTAGACCCACGTATCACTGATTGTAGTGTGTACCAGTCCGAGGCTTGTAGTGTTCTCGGACCAGAGGTACAATGCTGTGACTGCATACATGTCTGGTCCTTACTGTGTGTGAGCTGTTTAAATGCATTGGGTTGTGCAGTGATGATGATGGTGGTGGCATAGCCTGGCTGGTGGGCACAGCTGGTCCAGAGCTTAGCTGTAAGTTTGATGACACTTTGGCAGTAATCGTTTAGTAATCGTCCCTGAATAATGAATATGTTACAATTTTTACAATAAAAGTGTCTGGCTGTGAGATATTACTTTTCTGCACCAGCTAAATAATTGCTTGCCATAAACTTGCCATAAATATTTTGATCTTATAATGAACAGTGCTCAGTTATTCTATGCACTGTGCAAAATCTGATGTGGTTATAAAATTGAGAACCATTTTAGTACCTTACCTTAAAATTCCAATCTTACACAAGATGACGACTTTCTGTACGCGCTTGCGAATAAGCTGGTACCCTACTCTTGGCTTTCGAGTGACGCTTTAGAAGCTCGGAGATCACAATTACGATGTAGGCATAGAAATCTAGATTCTCATTTTGTGGTGACTTAACTCTTTAAAGTTATTTTTATTTTTTTTCTGTACTTGGATTTTGAAAATCATCTTAAATGTATGTGTCTTAACTCTGCAACGATCTCCTAACTGAAATACGCAAAAATTCTCAGTTCATCCACCAACATTGCTGCTCAACCACAATCACCTTTCTTAAGATCCTCATCTATACAAGCCTCTGCCTTTCCAATCCAGATCAAGGTTCATCGTTTTAAGAATTCCTAATCTTTTTTCATCCATTCTTCTGACTTCCAATCTCACTTGTCCTATATGAAACATGTCTTAGCATCTCTTCTTCCTCCTTCTCTCTCTCTCTCTCTCTCTCTCTCTCTCTCTCTCTCTCTCTCTCTCTCTCTCTCTCTCTCTCTCTCTCTCTCTCTCTCTCTCTCAGGTGTTCTGCCAACCAGACCTAGATCTTCACTTAGTAACTCGGGACAATCTTCTAACATAACACAGCATTCATAAATGGCACGGTGCTCTGCCTGCACTTAGTGTTGAAAGCAGTGAGCACTAAAAAAATTTGGAGTGTGCAATTTTGCTATTGAGGTCTGTTCCATCCAAATCTCATTCTTTCCTGCTGTCTGTTTAATCTTTTCCTTCATTTTTTTAATCATGTCAAATCTGTTCCACTGCTACTGCTAGGCACATGCGTGAGATCCATTGCTACTGGTCACTTGCGAAATCCACTGCTACTGGTCACTTGCAAGATCCACTGCTACTGGTCACTTGCAAGATCCATTGCTACTGGTCACTTGCATCAGCTGTAGCTGTAAGGAACAGCTGTGCTTGTGAGTCATGTGCTAAGCTTCTCATTTTGCGGTGACTTAACTTCATAAATAAAATTCTGTATTTTTTTCTGTACTTAAAAATCACTGCTAAACTGTGGACCAGCTGTTTCTCCAGTGAGTAAGTCATATACCAGCTAGGCACCTGTTCATCTTCAGTCCCAATCCACCTATTTCTATTCATTTGGGTTGTCGTACCAGCAAATTCTATGAATGTTTTTGTTTACATGTTATCCTGTACTTGTCCCATTATTATTAAACTATTATAACGCCTACAGCATTCATTTAAAGTTCCATAATCTATATATAATATTACAGTCTATCATTACAACTGGCATTAATATAAAAATATGGGACTGCAGTTGAGAAGCTCATCTTTGTTTGCTATCAAATTCCGGTTTGTTATCTAAGTTTTTCACTCATTATCAAGCCAAACAACCTTTAACAGCAAAGATTTTCAAGCTGTTATGTTTGTACTTCAGCGGAAAATTTATGGCACCTATTTTAGCAACTGACTAATACATTGAACAATAGAACTTTTATAAGGTGGCAGGCTCTGTAATGCAGGAGCCCCTTGCTCAAGATGTTGGGGTTGTCCTTTGTTGATTGTGGACAGATGAAATGGGGACTGAATGGGTTGTTTAGCCCTGTCAGGTTACAGCACGTGTTGGGTACATTCAGCTATCCACCTGACCAAGCAGATTGATAATGTTCTATCCAATACCCAAGGGAATAATTATATTGATGGAATTTTGAATTTTACATAAACAGTTCATATTGATACAATGCAGTCCTTTATCTGTCTGTCCCACATGTATCACTTTAGCTGCTAGAACAGAACATTTAATATAATATTTAGTAATGCACGTAATTCTGTTACAAGATTATATTGTAACATGAGAAATTGAGAATTTGTCTACTACGCCTGCAGAATCACGGAGCCGAACATATTGTAAGCCAGGTGTTGGTTGGACCAGCCAATTTATATGCACAGTGTTTGATGGTCGAAGCATAGAGGCCCTTCCCTTCCTCTTTGTTGCTGAACAGCTGTCTTCCTCCCCTGCCTTGCATTTGCTATTGACTGCTATTGATCCATGCATTATATAGTGCACTGACTCTTATTCTCTGCACTGGCATTTGTATACTACAGTTAATTATGCAGTTCATGAAATGTGGAAAAGATTCAGACCATAATATTAGGTCTTTTAATTGTGCATTAAATGACTGTTAGTTGCAAGTTAATTAATTAAAGGACTGCAAATGTTATGTGCTAATTATGCAGAACATTTCTGTACATTCTATCTTATATGGAGAATTTTAGCCACACCAGTTATAAATACATATGCAATTATGCATATTCATTTATTTTACAGAACAACAGACAAAATGCTGTAGGTGAATGAACAATAGCAGCAGTTGAAATTATAAATGACTACTTGTGGTTGAGTTTATTGGTATTAAATATGCACATTGCTAATAAAATTATGGTTATCAGCGGCTTCTTTGATGTTCTTAAGGCCCATTCAAATACCTGATTTAAGACCTAAATTAGCATTTCTGGTTCAAAGAATGTGATGTTACTAAAGACACTTATGTAGCACTGCCAAGAAACCAAGATGGCTGGACAAAATTGCGGCCGGTCTGGGTAATGATTTCTTGGTCAAAGAATGCCAAGAAAGTAGCATTCTATAATTATGTAGCATTTAGGTTACTGCAGTTAAAATCATGTTTCTATTGCATACAACACTTCACTGTTAGCCATATGAAGCTTTTGGCCACCATCTTGTTTTTCTATGGAACCGCTGTCTTGATCACGTAAGTCCTATAAAAATATTGATGTGGGCATTGCAGATCATGTGGACAGAAATTCTGTGCTTTTGTTCGGCATGTCCCTCCATCTTGCTAACAGACTTCACTAAATATGACAGCTTCTCTAATGATGCACAGTCATCCAATCATAAAGTTGCTTCAGTATCTGTCCGGGGGGGGGGGATTGGGTTGGATTCACTATCCTCTATAGGGCTGTTGTTAGGAATGTAATCTAATATATAGGGAATGTCTAGTACTGTAATATTGCAGTCTATTTCCTAAGGGTTTAATCGGTCAATATAGGTTAGCAACCAATTCAGCTGAATTCCAGAAGGTTATTCCACTGCGTTAGAAAGACTGCCTACAGCAGAAAGTCATGCTAAAAGATGATGAAGACTTGAGGCCATATCTGAAAGAATGCCGCCGTGTTGGCAGAGAAGTAATGCTGTTATGTTTCCCATATTCAATTTTGGTTTTAGGTCGAGTCAAGTGTGAACGAAATTGAAAACTGTTATTTTTTTATAATGATTATTAATAATTAAATTGAAAATGAGCAATATTGGAAAGTGTTAAAATGCTGAGTACACATTGTTGTTGCAGACGAGTGAAGGAGGAGGAAGGCAGACATCGACGCTTAATGTCTTTCGCAATGAATTCCAGTCTCCATAAGCCTTCATCCTCAAATCCTCATCCACTGCAGTTAGACGTTACTTATGACCACGAGGAGGCGCTAGAGCTGGAACGACTTCATGAGCTTCGTCGCCAGGTGGCCGCACAGGAACGGAAGCTCCAGAGCTTGCGTCAACAGGCCGCTAACAGCGAGGACAGTCACAATCTTTGTAAGTGTTTTGATTGTTTCGCTGCAATTTGCGACACTTGTTTTCAGATGTCAATAAGATATAATATTGCAGCAAAGGTTTTAAGTGGTTCAGAAGATGCATTGTGCTGTGTAATACAGGTCTGCAAATTCAACTGGAATGCTTAGTAGCCCATTTTTCTAGCTTCCTCTTTAGAGCTGTGACAGTTTTCACTCAGACTGTACTGTTATCCAAGCCATTTCATGAGTATAGCTTCAGCACAGAAGAATTTCTGCCCTAATGTTCTCTTTGGAAGGTACTTTATACCTGTGTCTTCCAGTTGACTTGTTTGGCACTGATTTAAAACCCTCTCCCATCCAACTTTAGTGCATCCTTTCCTGTGATAATCTTGTAGGCCTTATGCTTCTTGTAGTCCACAATATAGCATCGCTTATCCATTGAGTTACAAATCTATCATCCATCGGATCATCCATCGGATCATCCATCGGATCGTTGGATGTTATGATGTCTAATGCTGATTATAACCTTTTGAGATATTTTGCATTTGTTTGCTTGTATCTACACTGGTGCAACTTGTTATACCGCCCCTTCAAGCTTTCTACTCAGAGGCGCTCTCGACTGCAGCGCGAACACTGCATCAGAGTTTCACACCGAACCGCTGAGCAATTGCGAGTGAAGGACTTGTCCAACATCTCTACGGGGCGACTTGAGGTGGATTCGAACCTGCAACCCTCCTGCTTCAAGCCAATGAACATACCCACTACGCCACCACACCCCAATTGGATACTTGTTAAGCATCTCTCATCAATTGCTAAGACATTGGTTTGCATTTCAGTGACAGCAGAGCAAGGAGTTATGAAGTCGCTGATTTTTACAAAAGAGAAAGAGTTGGCGTTGGCGCTCATGAAGGTCGCAGAACTGACGAGTCAGCTGGAGCAGCTGCGTCGAGGCCACGTCGACGACGCACCAAGCAAGTCGTCTCAGAAAAGAATCGAGTGCACCGCTGGTCCAATGGTATGTAATCGAGTTTAACCCTTTCGCTACGGAACCCGTCGTGGCGACTGGTTATTAAGCCAGTATGCGAGTCTGGTCCCAGAACGAAAGGGTTAAGCTGGAGTCTTCTATATGGTGACATTGTCATGCTGCACAATCAATTGCTGCTTCAAAGTAGGACTGCTTTACTTAGTCTCAATATTTCGAGCAAAACTAGGTGCAATCAAAGAGTCCATAGATCCATAGACATAAAAAGAAAAGCTATGAAAGATAAGCAATCCAAACAAGATGAGTGTTAGTGATATGTTGGTAGTGTGTATGGCAGACAGTGCAGTAGTAGTGTAAAACTATTTCTGAACACTGCGATTTTCATCAAATTGTACCAATAAATGGTGCGTTAACTAAGGTAATTTTTCTATTATAAAGCACGACTGCTACCAAACGAAGGAATTATAAATATGTTTCAGTTGTTTTGGACATTGTTGAATTTTGTGAGTATGATTTCAGGACCTTATTCTGAAGAGATGATGGTCTTTATAGGTTTGACCTTCATAGGTTTAGGCATCTATAACAACTACCTTGTCCCTTTTCCATGCGACCACGCAGCGAAGGGTATTCTCAGTGATGGATTCAACTATCTAGAATGGCGTCCCTGCAACTCTCTGCTCGCTTCCCCATGACTCTTTCTATCGTCTTCTCTTTTCGACCAGGCCTGGGTTGTGATCGCCTCTGAGTAGAGATCTTGAAGAGTCGCTATATAAATTTATGTGATCGATCGATTGATTAATTGATTGACTGTATAGATGTAAACATGGAGTAGAGCAGATTTATAAAAATATTTTGTATGGCTGGTGATTTTGTAATGGATAATTTGTGTGCTGTGAATGTATGTTTTGAGGGTTTGCAAATGCCAGATGGATTGAGGTTCACTTCAAATAAAAAAATTGTGTCAAAGCATATAATTAATAAATTGTATTTTTAGTTCTGATTTAAGATCAAATGATTTACCAGTATTATGCTCTTACCAGTCATGCAGACAGCATGGCTCGCGTGCAAATGTCCTTGGGTTAATGGTCTTGCAGCTGAAGCGCAGCCGTGTCTGCAGTAAGCCAATGACTAGATTGCATTCGAAAGAGTTGTATGGTAGCCAAAGAATTTTCTATGTTTATGATGCACTTCAGTTCTAGGGTGAAAGGCTTTCAGTGTTCAGTGTTCACATTATATTTACATAACCTTTCAACTCTGATATTATATCCAAATGGGTTTTCGTGAACAAAAGAGCTTTATGCTCCCGGTTTTTCTGCTGGTTTTATCTTCTTCTCTTATAAAATTTGTGAGTTGAATGTATATTGTTCATTTAAGAGAACAATTAGTTTTTTAATCAATGTATTTAATGCTGCTTGTGGCGTTAGATGTATGAGAGCAAAGGTTTTTGGATGATTGCCCTTTTTGTATGGTAATGCTTAACCCTTTAATGCCAGATGGTATAGGATTCCCATACCATTTACTACCATCTCGGCATTAAAGGGTTAAAAGACTTTCGTCATAAATTAATACAGCATTATTTGTCTGTATCTATCTATCTATCTATCTATCTATCTATCTATCTATCTATCTATCTATCTATCTATCTATCTATCTATCTATCTATCAAACGTTTTTGTTTTCAGGCTGCCTGTGAGGCTGCGCCGTTCCACAAGGGAAGTCACGAGAAAGCAATTCCAATCAGAATAATAAAAGAAAGCGTTCGACTGAACAACGATTTGAGGAAGTTTTCGGCACCGCAAAATATCGAGGAAAGCTCTAAATCCGACCGAGAAAGAGGCGTTCGATTTATTCCAATCGTGGTGGAGAGGAAGAAGACTGTTGGCATCCCGATTGCTGTCGTCGTTGAGGGCAAGGAACAGCAGGGCTCCACGGATCATGTCGCTAGCAAGAAAACAGTTCTTAGTCAGAATTTCAACATTTCTGTTCAGAAGGATACAGATGCATCTCAAACTACAGATGTGTGTAGCAAGAAGACAGGTTTTTACAGTGATATTCAGAGTGCCAAAATGTCAAACAATTTATCGAATAATAATAAGATAGCGGAAAATGGTGTCAGAAGTTTAACTGCTGATCCGAATGATATTAAGACTGAAGTGGTGGAAAGTGAGATGACAACCGAAAACAAAGCAGAAAGTTTGACTGTTCATGCTGAAAGCAGTTTCGACGTTGACTATGGTTCTAAGACGGTTGAAAACGACAAAGTAATTCCTCTACAGAGTTCAGAGGAGAGCGGTGTAGCGGATGGTTTATCTGATGATAGAAACATTCAGGATGGTAAAAACAGTATTCATATTGACGAGGATAGCAATTGTACAGGAAATAATTTATTTAGAGATTTGAGTAAAAATAAAACTGCTGATGTGACAAATAGTTCGTCAGTCGATAAGAAGGAGAATGGGTTCAGTGTATTTGCTGATGAGCATGACGTTTCTCAGACAAAAGCTGAACTTTTCAGTGATAAGGTAAACGACAGCAACATTGGAAGTTTCTCTTCGGAAGATACCAACGGTAGCACCTTAAAGACATTTTCGCAAAGTAAGAAGTCTTTTAGTGATTTTTCGTTGTCAACACAACTTGGTCAACCACTTAAGGAGTCCTTCTCTAGCAGGAGCCAGGCTGGACAGACGACACGTCTTTGGGACAGCGTCAGTACCTTGACGAAGCCGAATCAACCATCGGCGGACGTTGGAAAGTCGGCAATTAAAAACGATCGCGCTCGTTTCTTCATGGACATGGTAAGGGAGGACGATACAAGTGTCGCAAGTAGTCCACCTTTGATGGACTCGGTTAGGTGTCGGGGATTGGTGGATGTGAAACCTTCAACGAGTCCTGTAGGGTCCACTACGACTTCCAGAGGTCGTTCATCATCCAGTGCCATTATGAGTCGATTTGCACCGCAACCGTATGGTCGCTCGAAAAGTGTTGATAGCGCAAGTTTGCGTGTTCCAATGTTGACAGTTCATGGTTCTTTGCGCAGAGAACAGTCGCCGGATGTGATGGGAGTGGGGGATTCGAGAACGGTTTCATCTTGCACCATCACACCATCGTCTGAACCAAGCCCACCTTCATTTTCATCTCTGACCATTTCGCCACTTCAGACAACGATGTCATCTCCTGTAGAGACAATGGCTACGAAAGCAACTGAAGAGAAGCAGGAGGTTGCAGCTTTGTCTTTGGTGCATGCACCAGATAAGGAGGTGAGCCTTTCTAAGACAGGAATTGCTACTTTCAGTGCATTTGACAAGCCATCATATTCGATACCAACTGTTTCTCCTTCGTTAGGGTTTTCTGAGAAGAAAATCATTAACCCTGCATCACTAGAAAAGTCATTGCCTGATTCTAGGCATATGCTGTCAAAAACATCGACTCTAGGAAAGACAGCGGGAGATTCAGATTCCTCGATGATCAAAACAGCGACTGCAATTGTCGCAGACTCAGCTTTGTTGTCGCAGAACGATCCATCGTCAGTGATGATGCTGAATCAAACAGAGTCTAACGCTGCTTCTGTGAGAGATACAGCAACTGGTCCTAAGTTGTCACCAGCATCAAGCAGTTACTTTGCGTTATCTCCTCTCTGTGGTGCAGTTCCTTTTGGTTCTGTTCCACAGACTGCAACAGGGGTAACTTGTTCTATGAGAACACAAGTTGGCAGTCCTCTTGTAGAACTGGAATTCTCCAGGTCCAAACTGTCTGCAGGCAATGACATGACAGCTGTGGTTAGCTGCACTGAATCACTTTCCAGTGTCATGACATCTCCCAGCTTGTCTACCAATGTCTGTATGCTACCAGATCCGAAAATATCACCATTTACACGTGTGCCAGTCAGTGCCAGAGCTTTGAAGAGAGATACTTTAGCATCAGAATCCTCAGCAGAAGGTTTCAGAACTGTTTCAGATGTGGTTCTGTCTGCATCTCCCCCAGTGACTGCTTTAGCAAATGCAGAGACGACAACAGGGCAAATCTCAGTTGGAGCAATTCAAAAAAGCCTGCCTTCTGTTTCAAAAACCGAGGAATTTCATTGTGCTGAGGAAATCGCTGATACACCATGGGACAGTAACGTGAAGCGCCTTGCACAAATCTTTGCAGTGACAATCGGAGGCACTGTTAAGAACAAGGTGAACTTTCGTGGCAGCAGAAGCAAGGCGTCCGATTATGCAGCTGGTAACTATAATTCTGCACCATTGACGGATGTGTCAAATCAAGATGTACTTTCAGCCTCTGCTAACAGAACAGAACATTCCAAGAAAGCAATGCCTCTACGGGAAACAGCCGATGGGAAATCATCTGTTATGTCATCGGCAAATGTTTCCACTAGCATCAGTGGATCTTCACCATCGTCCAGCAGAACAGCTGTCAGTCCTTGTGTCCAGCAATGGCAGACCACCCTGGATCCTTCACATTCCATGAACTGTTTACCATCTCACCCATCTCCAGATATTACTCAAACGCCACACCACAAAGTCAACTCACTGGAGCAGTCAAAAATCGACACATCGGCCGACTCCGTTAGCACCGCGCTCTCCGTTCTCCTGCGGAATAATTCATCCGGGCACAGTTCTCCGGTCCGGCCGAGTCGTCTACGAACGACCATTTCGAGCGCTTATCGACGCAAATTGGGCAGCGGAGCCCTCGACAATTACAGCCAGAACATGACGCTTCTTTACGGTGACGGCACTCCAAAGAAAGACGACGATAACACCGGTTCGGACGACGTCCAAGATTCCTCCACCGAATCCATTGTTTCTCCACCGCTTTTGGAAGAAGCGCCTCTCATCGAAGACTTACCGCGGATATTGGCGTTGGACACGCTCGACGGAATGCCGTTCTATCCTCGTATCGGTTCGCACGTGATTTGTCGCGACAACGAGATCTCAGGTGACGGAACGATTGACAGTAAAACAGCGAACGACCAACTGGACGATAATTGCAATGAATCATCATCGCTGACGATAGGGGACGTTGAACTGACGGTTATCCCTAATCCCGTTCAGGTTGCAGATCTCGTTCAGTTGGATTCTGTCGAGACTGCGGCGGTTCCAACGACCTTGGCGTCGTTCAGTCCACCTGATGACCTTGTGTCGGCGTACATCGATGATCCGGTAACGTCCGATAAAGATCGGTTCGTTTCTGAGACGCCTGCCAGGCCTTTCGGTCGTCGTATGTTTCGCAAAGACGGCAAGCCTCAGCGGCGTGTTACTTTCGATCCTGTTTCACTGCTTTTGAATGCAGCGCTTGAGGGTGAAAAGGAACTTGTCGTCGATGTTGTTAGCAAAGTAAGTATACTGCTGTCGTCGTTACTTTATTTTCAGCTGAATATCACAAGATCATTTGAATAGTTTGAATAGATTTTTTGTGCTGTCTATTATAGATATAAATACATATGCGATTGCATTTTTGTTTAAAAAGATAAGGGTTGGTTCTGATTTAATTGATTAAACTTCAACGTTTAAGTTAACCCTTTACCGGTTCATTTTTCCTGCTAAGCCCGTGTTTTCAGCGGATATTCTCGGGGCAAACGGGTAAAGGGTTAACTTTGATTGATCAATTAAATTACATTAATTTGGTGTCTGTTACGTAAGGCGTGAAAACTGTCAGTGTTTTCTTCTACAAAAAACTTCAATCGAACTTTGTTTCTATGAAGAAAGTTTATTTTGTCGCCATCTTGGACTTTTTCCATCAGCATTTATCTTAAATGTGAACTTTTCGCTTAATTTTCCATTCAAAAGTTTACAATATCAATGTTCATCATAACCTTTACTTCAGAATTGGCTCGCTTGACATCGTGAAATAATTCAGAAAGCTAATTCAACAAGCAAAATATTAATTGATTTAAATTTTTAGCGATTAATTGACTATTTAAATGTTAAAATCTGCAGCTCTAAAAACATATACATACTCCTTTTAAGTAGTTTATAAAAGCACTTCTTTCAGTCTATAGATGTGCAGAATGACTTCTAGAGAACAAGTTTGTTTATGTGTGGTGGTGGTCGACGGCGACAATGACAGCAATGTCGGAAATTATCTCCACTGACAGTGTTGGCAGACATACGGAATCAAGCAATGACAGTCCATCGACAATTGACAAGTGATATGAGAAATTACAGCTGTCCAATAGTTGCATAAAACTTGAATGTAAACTTAATGTTTTTAAAATGTAATGTTGGTAGTGACTCATTACAAAGCATTTTAGATTAAATTATTATTATCAGCCACAGGAACTGACAGCCATTCTGCTGCCTGGAATCAGTAGCATAGCCAGAACAAATTTAAAGAGGTTTTCCATTTGAGTGGGGTTTCAAAAGGTTATTGTTGCAAAATACAAAGAAAACACAGAAGTAGTTAAAAATTTAGGAAATTACACATTTCAGGAGTTTGAACCCGGAAGCCCCATGTATGTTATAGAGGAAATAATAGTCAAGACAGACATCTTGTAGAGAAAAACAGTGCACAACATACCCGGTATTTAAGTAGTTTAGTCTACTGCTATATAAACTGAAAGCTTCTGCGTATTGTGTAAAGCTTGTGTTTGTTTGAAGATTTCCAATCCAAACCACAAGACGGAGAATGGCCTGAGTGCCCTGCATAATGCAGTCTGCAGCGGGCATGTTGATATCGTGAGGTACCTCGTGGCATTTGGCTGTGATGTCAACGCAATAGACAATGATGGATGGTAGGAACAATACTTTCTGGTTTTACAGTGCACGAGTGAGCATGCTTGACCAAGTGCTATAAAAACATCCTTAAATATTACACTAAGTCTTTGCAGTTGTTTTCTTGTTAAAATTTTATGAGTTTGCTTAAAAGACCAACATTCTGTGTCTTGTATATGTAATAAGTTTTGTGATATAATAGTGTAGAACAGCGGTTCCCAACCCATGGCCCGCAGGCCACTTTTGGCCCGCGAGGCCTCACAAAATGGCCCGCCAGGTCTCAACAATGGCACTGAAATCTAAAAAAATTAACAAAAATATATAAATATATGAAAAAATTGACAAATTTGGACAGGATAGAACATGTAATTATTTTCTATTACAAATTATTTTATTTAAAAGTCTATAGACATCAAACATTCTACTTTGAATTAATTCTAACAATTTATATGCTTTTATAGTAATTATATTTTAGCATTGTGGCCCCCTAAATGCCCTAATGTCCTTTAACTAAGGAAAAGTGGCCCTCATGTCCTCCAACTTAGAAAAAGTGGCCCTACAGTCAAAAAAGGTTGGGAACCACTGGTGTAGAAGAAACATTTAACTGTTGATTTCCTTCTATCTGCCATCTATTGGAGTTATGTTCACCAGTTGGGCCAGGATTGCCAGATAGTAGTTTGTTTCTAACTGGTGTTATATATATGTGCTGTTTACGTTGTATTTGGTTCCATCTGTGTCTGAATGTCTAGCATTTTTATGCGTATAACTGCTGAAATCCTGGTAAAAATAGAGATTTGTACGAGTTCAGTTGTAAGTCTTATGATATTGTTTTTCTTGCATCAGGACACCTTTGCACTGTGCTGCCTCTAGCAACAACCTGGAATTGATGCGGATTCTCGTGGAGAATGGAGCCAGCATTCTCCCGATGACTATCAGCGACCGAGAAACTCCGGTTCAGAAATGCTCGCGTAATCTACCTGGATGCGAAGAAGCTGTCCAATACCTCACTGGTCAGGCTTTGCTTTAAATTGCTTAAGCAGCGAGTCTGTTTTTTTAATGTATGAAAAGAATGTCAAAGCCTACTGTAAAGAATTGTAGAGAACTTTGCAGTATGCCATTTATATATTTAAAGTTCTTTGTTGCTATTTATTTTCCATGTTTTGTACATGTTAACCCATTGACAAATATCTGTAGTTCTTGTTCTGGTCTCAATCGTATATTTTGGGGGTCTTGCAATTGGTGCTGTCACTCCTTCAGGGTAGAAACGTTTATCTCTTTAACCAAGACAGAAGACCATAGTCTGGCAACTTTCTTTGTTCTTTCTTTTATGGTATGAGACTGTTGACTTTGAATTGCTTGTTTCAACACTTACTTCACATCTTGGTGATTTGCAAATCTTCAGAAGTCAGTGATGGTAGTAGCTAGGAGTTGTTGAACTTCACACATTGTTGTATTTCGGATGGGCAGAGGGCAAAGAAATAGCATTGCAGTTTACGTGCAAAGGCCTCAAAATTATCTCCAATGTTTGCAGAGCATAATAAATCCCAAGCCAGGCATCTCCAGGTAAAGAATGTCATCCAGTAACTATTTGCAGAGGCAGGTTTACTGTTCCATAGAGTACAACGAAAGGTAGAAAATTCACGTTGCGCTGCTTTGTTTACATCCGGACATCATCTGCTCAGAGCATCGAGTGCTGTTTATTAGCATGACAAATAAGGTTTGATGACAATCTGAAACAGCGGTTTTCAGTGCTTGAAAAGAATGAGAATAATTATATCTGACACTGACAAATCTATTTTAAAAAATTTAACAATTGGCTCATTCTTTTATTAAACAATTTTTACCAGCCTTTAGTGGAATCTCCTAAAAGCCCTGTAGTTGTAGTTTGACCCAGCAACTACAATCTCACTTGGTCTGCAGTTGGCATCCCATGATCCTGTTTACTCCGAGTTAATCTGTTTATATATCATTTTTCTAATTAATAAATGAAAGTGATGGAGGTGGTGATGGTGGTCATTCATCTCCGCATTAGTAATTTATGTTGTTTGTTTTTGCACGACATACTTGTCAGATCTGAAACCAAGTTTTTCATGGTTTCTGAACACTACATAGTAGTACTTAAATTATTATATGAACTTCTTTAAATAACTTTCGATAATTTTTACACAGATGTCGCAAGGAATTTAGGTGTTGAAAAGGATGGCTGGGTCTGCGCAACATCTAACTTCGCAAATGTCTGCTCTGATGAACTTGTCCTTCATGATGGAGATCGCCTCAAGGTTCTTCGAAGGGGAGATGAGAGTGAGACAGAATGGTGGTGGGCGAAGGATGAGAAGAACGCCGAAGGATACGTTCCACAGAGTCTTCTGGCTGTAAGTTTACGAATCATGCTCAACTCTGTGACTGCTTCATTGTTTAATTGCTAGACTTAGTAGGTTTCTGTGATTTGTTTCAAGCATCACATGATGTTCCATCACCTCAGTCTTTACGAACTGTCCATTCTATAATAAATAAACGTGTGTTACAGTTATAGACCCATTTATTACTTCCTGCAGGCAATAGTTCTCTTTTTGTAGAAGCAGACTGTATCGGACTGTTAAGAAGTGGTCACTGTTTTCATGCTTCAGTGCTGAACTAACTATGTATATATCTATTATTATATAATATATATAATTATATATAATATATATATTCAGTTTCAGAGTGACTAATAAATTGTATTTTTATACTTATTTTTGATAGTGATTGGGTTTATGACATAAATACATTCTTTATTTAATAAGTGGTTATCATAACAATTGTTCTTTGCAATAAAGAATTGTTGAAATTGCATTTGTGGTGTTTGCTGCTTTTCTGTCCATCCATCATAGTTACAAGGATGTACAAAGATTTTCTGTCTTTTTTCAATTTTTTTGTAGCTTTTCCCTCGAATTCAACCAAAGTGGCTGAAGTGACTGACCAAAGGCATCGTATTGAAGAATTAACAGCAGGATATATACAGATGTTCGAGCATCAAAGGAACACCAAAGGAGCCTGGTTACAGACCAACAAACCTCATGACCAAGTGTGACGACAAAAAGCACCATTCTTGACATGATGCAACAGTTGTCGTCAACCACAGTAATATATGCCTATTAAACACCAAGAAAGCCAAAAACAGTGACTGCCTGAGATTCTGCTTTTCGAAACAACTATGATTTCAAGATATTAAAGCTTTTTATAGAAGAGCACTGGATTTTTAAAACGCACTGTTCTGAAATGATGGTTTGAGTGCAGTGCAGTTATCAGCAGTCAGTGCTTGCAGTATCATAGAAGACCATGCATTCCAAATGTAAGACTCGATAAAACCTGCAGTAATTTTAATTTAAACTTGTTTCTTACTTGTTTTCACGTAGCTTTGATGTAAGAATGCAAAGATTGCAGTGGAAAACCAACTCTTACTATGCTGTGAACAAGATTATTTAATCAGTTCTGGTGTTAGTAAGGTTTAGATGTGATCATTTTTGATCATCGGTTATACATGATGCCAAGGCTCGAAACCCATCACATGTTACTTCGTAGATATTGTGCTAAAAGCTGAAATTGGCAAGATGGGGCAGAATCATGCAATACTCTTCAATTCAGCAGTTGCTTATGAATTTGCGTGATTTGCAAAGTAGTGACCCAAGTTTGATGGCGTTTGTGTTTGATACAAATTATTGCACTGAAAATTGCAGAATAATCTTATAAATGTTTTCTAAGGACTTTGGGGATAACGAATATTCTGATTTTTAAAATTGAATTTCTCACAATACTAATGAACGAATCAGACAAGTATAACTTCAGTTAGAAGAAAGGTGTTTTCATGCCGTAAATTTGTTTGAAGCAGATTAATTGTAGAATATTGCTGAATTAAAAAAGCCACTAACTGATGTGTGGTGCGTCTTGAGCCCTGGCATCAGATTATGTGTTAGGCACAATTTATCAAACCCTAAAATTGTATTGGCTCACATTAATTTAGTTGAGGGAGGGGGCATTGCTTGTTTTATAGTAAGGCTTGCAATCTTGGAAGTATCTTTTGCTGCAAAAAGTCACTTTCTGACAACTTTCAAGCAATTGACTGATACTCCACTGTCACATGTGGAATAGTCATAGAGATCGCATCATGCATACCAAAATTGTCTTAGTTTCAAATGCTTCCAGATTACTGGATTGTTGTAGCACATCTCACTGCCATAACTACGAGTAATTTAAACTGCTAAAACTTCTTTGAATAGAGCCTAAAAATACCATTAAATACCAACATATCACACCCATTTCACTGGTTGCCAGTTCAGCAAAAAATCAGGTTTAAAATCTGCTCTAGGAAATGTATTAATTATGGAAAGGTATAATTACGTTTAAATCTCTGATCCTGACCTCCTCTGCGAGGAGCAAATGCTGTTCTTGATGCACAGATACTTCGACTCTTGCAGTGTATTTTTTCTCCTGAGAAATTTTGTCAGTAGCTGGGATGAAGTGTTGATAATTTCCTTCTGCACTTTAGGGTTTTCTTTCAGTTCCTTGTTGTCATTGAGGTCTCTGAACTTTCGTACTCACAGTTGTCTGATTAATTGAATTCGACCATTCTTCTCCTACAGATTACGATTCTCATGAAGCAACAGTCACTTGATGGCTGTAATAGTGGTAGCACCCAGTGGCGTAGCCAAGGGGGGTTTGGGAGATAAAACACCCATTCGCTTAGGAAAAAACGGTTTTTTTCAAAGGTTATTTGTCCAATTATATAAGAAAAACAAGCATCCGGCCATAAACACCTCCTTCCCCTCCCATAAGAAATTCCTGGCTACGCCACTGAGTGGTACTATAATTATATGTTTTTATATTTGATTCTTAGGCCCTTTAGTAATGTGTAGGCTGTAGGCCTAAATATATTAGTAACCTTGCTTCAGGTCAGTCAGCATCTGCTTTGTGAATTTGTGATACAGAACTTTGTTAGAAAGTTGTTGGGAAGGCAATGTGTGTGAATTGTCGTGATATTCTCATTGATTGATTTCTTTCTATTTAGTTTATGTTAAAATATATGTTTCTTATTCTTTGATAAGTTAATCATTCTTAGTAACTAACAAATTACTGGGGAAAAAGTAATAGATATATACGAGTATTGAATATACTGTAGTATGAAATATGACTATTGTAGTGCTGACCACTTCTTCCAAAAAGCCATTATTTTAAAATTCGGAATTTTCCTCGTCAGTGAAACCCAATGTGTTAGAACATTGCTATTGTTATTTAAAAATTGCTTCAGGACAAACCTCTGTATCTGACTGTGCATGTTTCTGAACATTTTCTAAACTAAATACAGGATTATACAGCTAATATATATACTCTTAACTTAAAATGGAGTGAAAATTTATTTTGTGAACTGTGTGTAAAACTGCTTTATCAATACTGCAAATAAATTAATATTGATGCAATCATAATAATTTCGCCAGATTTATGCAGATTCGTACAGTAAGTTAAATTGTAGAACCAGCATTGTTTTTTGTATGCACACTTGTTATAGCGCCTCTTCCAGCTCTCCGCTACTACTCAGAGGTGCTCCCGACTACAGCGAGGACACTGCATCGGAGTTTCACGCTGAAGCGCTGAGCAACTGCGAGTGAAGGACTTGCCCAGGGTCCTTATGCGGCAAGGTGGATTCGAACCTCGAACCTTCCGGCTTCAAGGCAACGACGCCACCACTAAGCTTACACCACCGTGCCCCACAGGTATACATACTTAGTCTGAACCAACGTTTATGTAGCAAAGAGGTGAAGATCGGAAATGAAAATCACATAATGTGTATGCCTATATTTGCCTCAGGACTACAAATCGAGATTTTTGGTCCACCTTTACACCTAACGGTCCTAACCAACACATAGGCTACAGCTGTGGTATGCACATGTAGGCCTACACTGATCGCACAATCTGTGGCAAGATTGGGCAGTGAGGGAGAGGGATATTATGCTATAGGGTGCTCCCTCATACATGTATATCCTTTTCTACACTTAAATTCTGAATTTGACGATAGGATCATCATCATCAGTTTGATGCCAGCCAGCCATAAGAGTACATAGGCTAATATTGATGCGAATAAAATTCTGATTTCCATTCTTTTTATTTTGTCCTCTTCTAGCATCTAGCCCAATTTAACTGCCATCTTTCATTAATTTCATTATGTAGCTTACATCATCAGGCATACTAAGAGCACAGCATGACTGTTAAATGAGTTTCCAAGCTGATCTAATTATTGGACTCACGGATCTTCACCTTATTTAGGCTAATAATTAATTACGACATTGATCAGGCCACAACGTTTACCCGCCTTCTGCTTTTCCTTCATGGTATGACTGCTAATACTGCACAGCGAACGCATATAGGCCTATATTAACTCAATAATAAGTAAAATGGTCGCCTACAACACAAGTAGGCTATCTTCCTGAAGACCAACATAAATCTTTTGATGACCTCTAATTGTAGCTGTGTTGACTCCTGTCCTTTTTCTCCTATGCTTTACAATCCTAGCTGTTTATTCTGCTACTTACTATATGTAAGTTATGTAACTGTTACTCTGAAAATGACTGCCTTTTTCACTCACTTTATTAGGTTTGTTTGTATGTGCACTTGTTATAGCGCCCCTTCATGCTCTCTATTGGTTTATTATTTAAGTATGTATGTAAATATATTCACTTTGTCATAACCTAACCAAAGATCTTTAAGTTACACCTAACTGGTCGATATTATGTTCCCGCAGCGCGTTTGCAGGCGGCTCATTAAAGTATATACTTACTTACTTACTTACATACTTACTTACTTATTTGGTATGCTTAATTGAGTCTGAAATATTTGGTAATTAACGTAATATATTTGAGGTCGTTGGCGCGAAGTTTGCACGAGGTCTTTCAATGCGGACCCACAAGTTGTTTTTGGTATTCACTGTATAACATTTGGATTAGCCGGAAAACGACAAACAGTAAACATTTGACGATCCTAAAAGTAATCTTCATTATATCTTCAACTTAGATTCCGATATTATTAACTGCATTATCCATTATTGGGATTCGTCCATTGTCGGCTCAAGGGCCTAGAAAAGAAGATGAGCGCCTAACCAACGGGCCTTCGACCCTGGGATGTCTTTACTTATTTTACACAATGTATATACAATCGAACATACAAACGAACATACATACATGATTAAAAACATGCTAATTCTGGAATTAATTCATGCAAGAATTAGCATGTTTTTAAAATCATTTGTTTAAGCTAAAATGCAGTTTGCAATTAGTCGTTCCTTTTTTCTGATGAACTGTGCTAATAAAATACTCAATTCTGGATGATTGCCAATTTGAACGTCATTCTGTACTTCATGTATGGCTTTTAAAATTATAACTATGACTATTGTACATTATAGCTCACTTTATGATTTTTGCGCCAAAAAAGTAATAACGTACTTTATTATTGTTGTTGGTTAACTTCATTTTAACATAATTTATTATAGGCATTTACGCTTTGGTTAAAAGAGAAGTTGGAATTGATTTTAAAAATGTGCTTAAATATAAGTTAAATCGACGAAAAACTAGCGAACGGAATATGTATTACTCTGCCATCGTTCATGGCTGCAACGACTTTGCAACGTGGTAAAATAATAAATTACACTAAAATGGTGTTTAATCAAATTGTCTTTTCGTTTAGATGTCATCAGATGATGATTTTGATGGTGAGTTACCAGACCTGGATGAGGATTTTGCGGAGACTCATAGATCACATGCTTCAGCCATTTCACGAAAGCGCACTGACTTCTATTCAGATAGCTCAGACGTTGAAGTGGTGTCTGCAACTACAGATGCTCCGATTCTGCAGGCGAACGACAAGTTTACGAAACATTTGACCTCTTTTGAGTGCAAAGACCCTGTTCCTGGCAGCCCAGTTTCAGTAGGTCATCAAATTTCAGCAGCAAGCAATCCAGGTCACAATGTAGTTCCACATATTCAGCGAAGTTATTCTTCACCCTCTATCCAGTCATCAAAGGAATTTGTTATTAACGGAGAACAAGACAGAGATTGCTTCGTGAATGCTCAAGATAATACAAAGAAATTGGTAAGACCTTCATACGTCTGTAATATTCGAAAAAAATTCATAGCATATTTGTTATTTCTATAATTGGCATAGATTGAAAGGGTGCCAGCATAAATTTTTATTTTTTATTTTTTGGCTGTGTGCTAAGGGTTGCAGCTGTATGTTTATGATAAGAAGTATTAAATTTTCAACTTTATTTTAGCAAGACTTTTTGTGATGCTGTTGTTGTTGTTATTTTATTATTAATTGCAAACTTTTGTGGTGGACGGAGATAGACTGTGCCAATAAGTCTGTGCAAGTTTGCTTTTTTAAAGTGAAGATGTTAACATTTCTTTTTCTGAGTCTGGTAATTCCTTCCAGGCAGAATTTATTACATTTTTGCATCTAATTTCAAATGAATTATGAAATATGAATCTCATGAATTTGGACCATATGCATGTGATGAAAGAGCCTGTTTTGCACATCTGTGGAATTAGAGAGGGGCTCTGTCAAAATTGAACGAATCACTATATGACGAAGATGATTATCCTTGAATGTGATGAAGATTTTAGTCTGTTCTGTTTAAAATTTGGATTGCAGGTGTCACATTCTGGAAAAGCAGGAGTAATACAAAGCAAACTGCAAGAAAAGGAGCAGAAGAAATTGAACAGGGAGAAGCAGAAGCAGTTGAAGGAGGAGATGAAACAGCAGGCAGAATTTGAGAAATCGAAAAAGCGGATTATGCAAGAAACAATAAAGAATTCACGGCCTGGTGAATGTCTGAAGGTAAGAATAATTACTGTACATCTTACCACTGGTCTGTTAAAATTATGAGTTAAGGATTTGCACTGTAAAATAATAGACACTCCTGTAGGAGTTTTCTATTCCTGGTGGGAACTGTTTGAGAACTGTTCCGTGAATCAACTCTACAACATCGCCTTTAATATGGTTACTAGATACAAATAGATATTGCACTTTCTAAGAGATAAGAATTTGAGATATACCATGTAGCAGCGAGTAGTCAAACTCTGCTCATATGACAGTTTGAATCTGCTGGAAAAAATTCTTATCTCAATAATTATAGCTGAAATAAAAGTTAAGAAATTGAAGGCAGTAAATGTGTTTTTTAGTCTGTCTAGAAAGTCCCGAGTGAAGTTCATCATAGGATCATTCACTTGCAGTGCATTGGTAGCTATGATCTTTGCAATCCAGTGACAAGCTATGCATTTTGGCACTTTGCGTTATTGCTTGTTTACCAACTCTATAACGTGACCTGGCATTCCATGAACTGCGAACATCGAAGTATTAACTTGGGTCAAGCTGTTTAATTTCACCATATCTGCCATCATCGCATCCATGCTGCCAAGTCACCATCCAAGTTTCAGTCCTCTCATACTCATAATATTAGGCCAAAGTTTGTAGACTCTCGAAATGAACTAGTAGACCAGTGTGTTTCTACAAATCCTGGCTAAAGTCTTACTCATGTCTGATTGTGCAACTATCATTGTAGTATCTCACGGTTGTCGTAGACACGTGTCTGGTGACGTTGTCGTGCGGACCTGCCATTGTCAAGTGTCTGCAGTCGGCTGATGTCCGATACGAGGTGGAGAAGCAACCAGAGAACAACATGATCAGCTTCTGGAGAGAAGTGACTGTAGCAATGGAAACTGGACCAAACAAGGTCGGAAACTGAATCCATATTCTTTGTAAGCAATTTCTTATTTGTAGATCTCAGACAAAATTTCTTCCGTAGTTACTCATCGTTTTACCAAAGCGTTGTTTTTCTCATAGATGTAAAAAACGATGGAAACGGAATTAAAAACGGAAAAAACGTGGTTTTTTGGAAATAATAAAAAACGACAAAAAAACGATAAAAAACGGAAACGGAAAATAATTTGACTTTGCTACATCTAAAACCGCATTTTAACCTTGAAAACCTTGATTAGGAACCTACTACATGCAGGCTATCTCTTAAATGATGATGTTAAATGATGAAATAATGACTTTAGTTGGCTGAATCCTTGAGAGTTGGCGGAAAACACAAGAAATATCAGAAAAAATTAAAATTAAGGAAAATAATAACAGAAATAAATAAATAAATAAAGTTAAATAAAAAACGATAAAAAACGATAAAAAACGATGGGAAAAATAAAAAACGAAAAAAAACGACGATTTTTGGGAGAGAATAAAAAACGAAAAAACGTTTTTTATAACTATGGTTTTTCTTTTTGAATTAGACAATATTATTAATTAATTAATACATTGTTCGAGTCGTCTTGTTTTAATTTCTGTTATTCTAGGTTGAAGCCAAAAAAAAGGAGGTCATTGACGGGGAAGTCCTGATGTATGTTCCACTGAACCAGTTTCTTCAAATGATAGATGCCTTTCAGAAGGTTTTGTTCAGTTTTATTACTTATCTAAGGTTTCTAATTGCAGTGTACGATATGGATTGTTATCATGTTCTTAGTTGAAGTATGGTGAAGACGAAGAAACAATGCAAGGGAGCTTTTATTGAATTATTGATTTTGCATTATAAGGCCAGCCGTTGGAGAGAGACGATGTTAAAATAATAACTTAACGTGTGTATCTGCCAGTGCCAGTTCCAAGCCTGGATAGGAGGAGGGTGACGCTATTGGTCTTAGTTACCGCACAGTGTCGCTAACTGCAAAGTTCTACTAGTACTATATCTGCATACAAATACAGAATTACATGTTAAGATACATTTAATTGGAGTTCAAAATTCGAGATTCTCGCTCTGCATAGTTACATTTGGTTTAAGTGTTGAGATTTGTTGAAACGATTTGGATTGAATAATTTCTAACATGGTTTGAATTTCTGTTCAGGACAAACGAGGAGATGTGCCTGTTGGTAGCTGTACACTGGATAGTTTTGTGGAAAACAGCAAACATGCTCTTGAAAATCGAAATATAACATTATTAGTTCAAGGATTGGAGAATTATTTTAGGTAAGTCAACTTTCAGGTGACACAATTGAATTTTAAATATTGGTCATAATTATTATTGTCTTGTATGTATGCACTTTATAAATAAGAGCACGGTAATGGGACGAATTTTATCCCATATCTAGTGTGTTCCCATTCCTATGCAATACATGGGGGACAAATGTCATCCCATCTGTTGTGTTATCATTCCGTGTAATTTTTTTGACAAATATTATCGGCTGATGAGGTGGTCGAGTTGTCAAGACTTTATTCTGCTAATTCAGTGGGGGTTTCTGTACCTGCAATTTGCATTTCTCTGTGACCGTAAAAATATTTGTAAAAGTTAATGACAATCTCATCTGGTATGCTCTCATACCCATGGATGTAAGAAATCCCTGTTTGCAGTACTATGTAACTTTCTAACTTGACTTCAAATCGTAATCTCCAAACTTCTAAAGCACTACTCGAAAGCTAAGTGCGGGGCACCAGCTTATTCACGAGTGCTGGTAATTCAAAGTGCTTTGTTGAACAGAAACTTTGCTAATGTTCCAATCAGGAAATGGAAATTGTATCTTAAGTCCAGATTTATCAATGTCATTATGTGAGAATGTCAACATTTCAACCACTTAATATTAGAATTTAACATGATTATCGAAATTCATTTTTGTTACATACAAGGCAGTCGAATTTAGCTGATAAAAGATCGTTTAAAAATCGAGTACTGGAAGTGGCTGGTGACGTTCCAAAGCGCAAACGAAAGGCTGCAGAATCTACAGATGTGGTAGTGACACGAGTCACGATAGAAGAGGTATCTAGTTTTTACTTGCATTATATTAGTGGTTTGTTTTTCAGTGTTGATTGCATGTTTTAAATTAAAACTCTTGTAACCATTCTTATGTTAAAAAACAACTGCTCTTGTTTCTTGATGACTAAACTATTTCAAATCACTTCTTATTGGTATTGCTAAAACAGATCTGTTCAAATTATGAATGGTCTAGAGCCTTAACAATAGCCATTAACATACCAGCATGTTATACCAATATTGCGTTCATTATGCTGTTCAGTGGTTGCTCATCAAGCAAAGAAATTTAGTTAAGTAATGCTACAAGTTATTTTTGATATGATTAATTAAATTATTTTCTACAAATCACTCGCTGATGATACTTCAAAATATTTTTTATATATTATATAGGTCAATTCGTTATGGCAAAAGGCCAGTTTTTGAGTAGTTATTTGTTACTCTATCACTGAAATCTATTCATAGTGGTTTTATTCAATTGTTATTCCATATGGCGATTGTATTGTTTATTTAAAATAATATTTCAGGACTATTTAGTTTTTGATATTATGCTAAAAAAATTGTTCGACAGGCTGCTCTGGCAATACAACTGAAATCTGGTACATGCATCAAATTCCTTGAATCAGATGAGGATGTTGCAAAAACTGTAATGCAGTACGCTAAATCTGTTGCCGAAAGACCATTCAAGTAAGCGGAATGCTTTCTGCATCGAATAAGTTATAATGTATTCAAATACCTGCAATTATCATCAGCTTGTCATTTATTTACATTTTGTGTGCAATGCTAAAAATGTAATCAATCTCAGCAATTGGTGTAAATGTTTGATTGGGGTTAATAAACATACAGTTGAGTGTTTAAAATGTCTGATTTGTTGATGCAATGTACAAAATTCAAGTATCATTGGAGCGTCAGGATCACAACAGTATTTGGTAGATGGTGGTGGTTGTATGAAGCGACTGACAAGATAAAATAAAGGACTTGCATCGTTGTATGATGCCGTCGGATTGAAAGCTCAGTTCAATGTGGAAAGTGTTCTGCTTTCCATGAAACGTCACAGGCCTTGTGTCTGTGAACATTTTAATTGCTTTTGATCCTACTTGAAAAGCACCATCACGGATTTACATCTGATTTACTGAGGCAATCGCTGACTTTGCTTGTTGTGTGTATTATCAGACATGTGTTGAGTTCTTCTGAGTAGACTCCTTGAAGAAGTGCTATATAAATTTACAAATGAATGTATTGAATGCTAAATCATAAATTAAGCTCTGGGCATCAAGATACCATTCTGCTCAATATGAGTTAAGTGGAATCTTTTCATTTTGTTGAGTATTGATGACTTTTCTTTGAAAGAACAATTGAATTGTTTCATGGATTTTTATATATCATAATGTTGTTTGCAGACGTGATTTTTCCACACGAATGAATTCGGGCTACAGTGGCATCTTTGTTGAAGGATGTCGAAGTGGGACAAGAGTAGGCAACGATGGACAGGGTCTCAGTCGTATCTGGTGTCAGCAGCTTCAGCAGTTTAAGAATGTCAGCGCAGAAGTTGCTAATGCTATTGCTGCTCGCTATCCATCACCAAGGATGCTCATCGAGGTATGTTTGAATGTTTCTAGATTTTAAATACACTTTTGTCTATTAAAATAGTGATGCAAGTAACAAACGTTTATTCATTAGGTATTTGCTTCAACTATAATTACGAGTTGGATATTTTATTTCTATGTCCTGTCAAGTGTCCATGCTGTATACTTATGAACATGTTTTATAGTTATTATGCATCATTGCATTTTTCCCTAATTTCGCTGTCCCATTGTGCATTTGCAATTGGAGTAATAAAGACTATATGTACTGAATACAGAGGTTGTAAAAGTGTCTCTATGTAAATTTCCATACATGAGTGACACTTGTGTTATCATTTATAAGGGTTGGAAATGTTAGGTTTGAACTGAACATGTCTCCCTGTTTATCTGTACATCTTATAATTTTGAGTGAAGAACATTCTTCTTCTTTACGTTCTCTGCCAAGTGGCAGGTCCAAACGTCCAATGTTTCCACTTTTCCCGCTGTTGTGCCATGTCCTTCAGTTCTCTGTATCCCTCTTCCATCATCCCGTCCAGCAATTTTTGCCTAGGCCTTCCTCTGCACCTCTTTCCCTCCAATCTTCCCTCAATTATTTCCTTCTGCAGTGAGTCACCTCTTAGCAAATGTCCCACCCAATTCTTTTGTCTTGTCTTTCCATTGTATGTTTATGTTGGGAAATGTAGAGAGGTGGGTTCCCGTTTCCTTCCTCTCGGTGTTTTTTCTGGAGACACCATCTCCCAGCGTCGATGTCCTCCATCGTCCGTCCTTCGGCTTCTTCGCCCATGGGGCATCGCATATACCGGCGATTATTCGGTCGTCCACCACGCACTCTGCTTCCAACAGGGGGACCACGAGTAGGTGGCGTGGTGGGCAATTGGGTAGCAGAGGCTGTTTGAGGCGCATGCTACCCCATCTCCACGCCACATGTAATTTGATCGCGTTATTCTTTGTTTCGTAAACTAACCAGTATGCCTTTCTGAAAACTTTTTAATTAAGCAGTTTTTTCTCTCTAGGCATATCAGTCATGTGGATCAGTTAAAGAAGCAGAAGCTCTTCTTGAGGACATTGTTGTAAGTTGCTTGTACTTTTACCTTCTTGAAACTGTGGTCAACTTTTGTATATGTCCACAAAGATGAGAGTGGTTACCTAGTTGCAAACAAGGGGAAGATTATGCCCACTGTGAATGGCCACATCTGAATTTGGTACATGTATGTATTTCTGTGCAGCCTATGCATATCAACAGTCTGAAGAAAGTGGAGAGCATTGTAGTGGATCTGTTAGAGTCCCTTGTCTGGGTATTATAATTTTGAATACTATATAATCTTTGAATTGATCAAACATTCCGGTTTTACAGGTACAGGTCTCCCACCTCCTAGCACAGTTAGCCATGTAGCTTCTACTACAGAGTAGTAGTCTAATTCGGTCTGAATGGGAGGGAGATTATGTTTTGAGGGCAGCTTGTATAATTACAATATATGACTTGGAATTATAATATATATTATATATATATATATGTAGTGTTTGAATTTATTTAATGCTCAGGACTCACAGGCACATGGTGATTGGTTGAGCACTTGTTTGCAGAGCTGCATTAAGGCCAGTGCTGGCGTGGGTGCTGTGATTGCCATCCAATGGCCCCCTAACAGTTCAGTGGTTCACCATGCACATATTTATAACTGTGGGCCCCTCAAAACTGCGGGCCCAGGTGCTTAAGCACCTTTAGCACTGTACGCCATGCCAGTGTTTACTTGTTTTCCTTGTGCCATACAGACTTTCCATGTGTAAGTAAATGTCAATTAGAAATTGCTCTGCCTTTTATCGTGGTATTTTGCTCTTCCAGGTAAGACGAGGTGCTGGCATCGTATCTACCGTACGCCGAGTAGGAAAAGAACTTTCGCGACGTCTTTACGTTCTTATGACCAGCGATGATGGATCGTGTGTTATAAAATGATCTTTAGAAACGACAATCGTGTACCGGTGCTCTACTAAGATTTGTCAACTATGCCCGTCACTTCTTGGCTATAAAATATCAAGAGATGCCAGCAGCATAATGATGTACTCTTAGGCTCTTGGCCGTCTGTGACGGTGATCACGAGTTCGTTATTCCAGGATTCGAATGAGTGATAAGTGATCTCTGCTTTACAGGGACAGTATGAACAATGAGCATGGCCAAGTCTTGCACACAAAAAACAGTTGCAATATCGCATTAACATATGCAGCCATGGTGAGTTCGTGACAAAAGTTTTAAGTTACTAATGCCTATTGAAGCACGTACCATACATTTCTAGAATGCTTTTGAAGATTATGTGAACAAAATCAGATATCATTCAAAAGAACTTGGCACTACGGCATTGCTTTATAACAATTTTATCCTGGTTCTAATTCTTATCATGCATGTCAGCTTTGTCACATAGTCTTTGGTTTTACAGTAAACTGATGCATGCATGTGCATGTATTGCTGGTTCTAATTCTTATCATGCATGTCAGCTTTGTTACACAGTCTTTGGTTTTACAGTAAACTGATGCATGCATGTGCAATTGTGCATGTATTGCAGGAACAAAAAATAATTTATGCATATGTTTAGCTAAAGCACAGAACAAATTTTTTTAATAAACATCTGAACAGTAAACAGTTTCAGTTTGTATGACTAAACTTTCAACAGTTTTAAACAACTATAACTGGCAAGTAACGTTCAGCTTGCAATACTGTACATTGCCTTTATCGGGCTGTGTTGGTAATACGTTACGATAGATCACTCAAGTGTTTATGTAAAGCTTCATTTGCTCTTGGATTTCATCAACCGATGACAATCCAAATTCCTCTTTGTTGTTCTGCATCAGTCTGAAGATCTCCTCAAGCTGTTGTTTCTGCGTCTGGCGCTCTTCCTCCTTCTGTTCCTCCGTCATTTCAGCCTCGATCTTCTCCATCGCAAGGCGATGCTTTGCGCGTTTCATCTCTCGCTGTATGTGATCACAGTAATCCATTGCATCACGTTGTTCAACTGTGTCGCCCACCTGGTTTCTCGATGACCCCGAGGATTGAGAATTCGAAGGCTCCTCTACATTAAAGAAATTTAAGAAACTGTCATCTTGACACATTTATTAATACACTGTTCAGTGTGTTCACTACACCATTAGCCCAACTCAACTCTAGATAGTTATATGCTCAACTTAAGTATTTAAGTTGCACCTATTCAGGCCTGTTAGATATTTGTTATATATCGCATTTGCTATGGCGTCCCTTCAAGCTCTTTATTCAGAGGCACTCCCAGCTAAAGCACGGAGTACGACATTGCATCGAAGTTTCACACTGAAGCGCATGAGCAATTGCAAGTGAAGGACTTGCTCAAGGTCCCTATTCGGTGGTTTGAGGTGGATTCGAACCTGGAACCTACCCGCTCGAAGGCACTGAACCCACCACCGCACCCCGCATCATATTCACAGCGCTAGAAAAGGCATTTATAAACTGCACCATGTTTTAGCACCGTTTCACTTTTTTTAAGTGGCCACATGCAGCAATAATTACAACCAGGTTAAGACTTGCATACAATGTCAATTTTTAACACTTTAATGAACGAGCTTGTACTAAAAGTGACTGGGAACCCAATGCAGCTTAGCATGAAACTGCTTTAAATTACAGTAAGGTATATGCTTTTCTGAGAAAGTGAAGTAATTTAATGATTGGGGCTCATAAGGACTTTGCCTGGGATAACTGTAGGATCTCTGGTCTTCTCTGTAAATATTTTTATTCAATTGTGCAATAGCATGTAATTGGCCATTTGCTCGTTATTCTTTGTGATTTTAACTATTTCATATTACTATCCACAATCCCACATGTAGGCCTATAATATGTCTCTTCAAAGTGCAGTCTTGCCTTGAAGCTGTAACCCTATCAGCGCATCTACATAACTACCGACAATTCTCAAAAACGTTTCATTACACAAGTTTCTATTTGTTCAGTTCAGTCGTTCTCAACATAAGACTTAGTATTTTTCAAAGAACCTGAGTTCATGAGTTGCCATTGTCTGACTTACCTTCTAAGTGCTGACCAAATAAAATTTTGTTTTGGTGCACGACCGGTTGATATATTGTGCGCTTTACACTGGCGCAACATAAGTTAACTAAGATCAGTTGGCTAAATCTGGTGCTTTAAAACAAACAAAACAAACCCGTAGACCAGCGTTTGGGTTTGCTGGTGGCAGACGATGATTTAATATCATCGTTCGTCGACTCCCTTTCATCATCTGTTGCAGCAGATAAATCTTTTCGAAGCCTCAGAAAACTTTTCGATCGTGAACGAAGGTAAATAAACCCCAATATCAACGCCACGATCGTCATTAGAAGACTAACAACAAAGACTATTTGATCGGCCATATTCGAAGCAACCGAACAGCACCTTTTGAAAGTTATTTCGCAAATTTCGTTATTTTTTAAACATTTCTTGGATAAACTACAGTAACTTTCAAAACAGTAACCATGGAAGTTTAAAAATGGTTATTATTTTTAGATTATTCTTGTAGCGCTATGCCAACTAAACTAGATTCGATAATATTATTATTATAATTATTAAATATAATTGGGTGTGTTCAATATTAGTGCAGCAAGTAGAATTCAATAGCTACCAAATAATGTCACGAAGAGAAACACAATATTTGATCTGGAACTAATATCGATATTAGTTCCAGATTTGATATAGCCTAGCTAGGCCTAGCTTATCGTAATTTAAACCCAAGTCATCCCCAACGTGTTAGGAAGACTTTTAAGAATTAGAATCTGGCATCAGGCTTGATTCAATTGTGGGGCAAGTTGGCGGATAAATCAGTTTTCTTACACGTGATCGTCTAATCTAATGATAACATTATAACGCGAACAGCTATAGCCAATGCATGGACCGTCCCCCCACTGCATAGGCTACATTGAGGGGACCGTTCCCCCCGTCACCCCTAAGTCTCCGCCCATTAACTTGCCTCTGCATTTGGGGGGCAAGTTGGTTAATTGCGTGCTTGGGGCAAGTAGGCAAAATTATCAAGAGCCCAGACTGCTGCCACGTGAAAGATAAAATCAATGATTCAACAAATTTCAATATCGGCAAAAGAAATGCTCCACTCTGATCTGCACTCTCAAGACTGATGGAATTAAGGATAAGGTCTAGCCTACAGCTGTAACAGCTCAGCTATAGGCCTAGGCCTAACCAGAAGTGTGTACGCAAATGGCCTACATAAAAGTCAGCTTTTCATTAGCCTACTATTACAAAAGTTTAATCTATAGCCTATTGACAATAATTAGTTTATTGCGCTTTATATTAATTACAGTATTCATAGCCTAGGCCTAAATATAGGCCTATAGCTAGGGCTAGTTTGCAATCGTTACTTTTAACCCGATCCATGACCTACTTAACTGTAACGGCCTAGCCTACTCGTAAACTCAAAAAGTTCCAAAATTACTAGAGCCCAACAGAAAGCCAAGCGCATGCAGGGCACAAGCTATTTCACGAGCACAAGCTTATTCTCATTGCACCTACCCACCCACACGCAGGTCTACAATAGACCTGGCCCTACACCTAAGCCAAATTCTGTTATGCCCTTATTTGCTGTCGATGTAGTAAATATAATAATTATTATTGTACGTAGCCTACGAGGTAGTGGTCATTCACTCGGCCTTGTGCTACGCAAGAGACGTTCATAAGTGACGACGTCACGCACCTAGTGGGGAGAGGTCACGTGACGACGTGTGAGACGGTGTGACGTTCCCTTAGTAGGCCAGATACGACTTTTGTGTTGACTCGTTACGAGGGAAGGGGTGTCAAAATCGTCAAAATTGCGTGACGTCATTTACGAGCGCGTGTTCCCAGGACAGCGGCTGGTCGACCATCTCAATGGATGCTGCATTAATATTCATGACTACGATCGGACGATGAGCAGATGTTTCTGACGTCGTCCAATCACAGCTCGTCCTCAAACGCGCGCTTCATTCAGGCCCCCACCATTCCCACGGCCACCCGCCGCCTTCCCTGTAGGCTACTAACCACGCTATTTACGCATCTTTGCGCGCGTCTGCTGCGCTTGACTAGACAACGTAAGCAACGTACACGCCACCACAGCTCAACGGGAACCCAATGCCACCCCATAATAGCCTTCTATTTTGAGGCTAGGAGGTCACAATAATGTCAAAGTTAACGAGTTTTTAATTTTTATACCAACGGTAGGCTATATTTATTATAGTTCGCTAACAGAAGAGTTTGCACACTGGCCGAATTGGCCTATGATCAACATTTCGACATTTCAGATTCGCTTTAACTTTATTTACGTTATTTAGGCTACACGTAGTGAACCTAACACGCGTCTGAATTGTTATCCTGTAGGCCTATTGTTCTGTGGCCAAACGCCAGTAGCAGGATGTACCGAGTCCATTAATTTTATCAGCGCACCTATAGGCTATAGCAGCTTGTTTTACTTAGGTTGAAAGACCAATGTAAATTTTTGATTACTCAATATCGTTTTGATCGTTAAACACGGTCTCGTATACAATATAGCCTACATAGGTTGTGTGATGAAGAATCGAAAATAGGCTAATTCATCAACTCGACATCACGCCGTAATATAAATATGTCCTAATAATAAGGCCATAACAGGCCTATTTACAATGTTTTCTACTTAACTGCTTCATGCATAAAAAGTCAGTCACAACAGCGTGCACACATAGCCTAGTTAACAACGAATTCCAGCATAATCCCACATAACCCCACCAGATTTGAAACCAACAAATCATTAAGCCTAAGATCTAATGGAGTAGGCCTAGGGTCCTATTGTAAATGGTTCTTGTTCAACATCATTGACGAGCTATGGACTATAAATAATTGTTCGGGGTTGACACCAGGCTTTTCATAAAAAATCTGTAATAATGAAATGGATGGTCGCATTTTTATATAGTTAGTTTTTCTGAGTAGCCATGCCATTGTACGATGTAGTTCATGTAATTCATGGGCCTGTGCGTTGCTTTACATAATAGGTAACCTATAATAGGTAGGCCTATTATAATAGACCTCTGTTCTGGACCGTTCGTGTTTATGTAAAACAGGGAGGGTAGCCTATACGGCGGCTTCAGGGCCTGTTTCCTGGTTCGAGGCCACAGCAGCAGCTCCCTCTCGTGACGATCGGACGATCGACGCCCTGCATGCGTGGCTTCATGTGGGCGTACAACGTTAGCCCGACCTCCTCACCACGCACCACCACCCCTCCTCTTCTATTCTCCTCCTTCTCTTCTTCTTCTTCTCCTCCTCCTCCTTCCTCTTCTTCCTTCTCCTCCTCCCTCTTCTTCCTTCTCCTTCTTCTTCTTCCTCTTCTTCCTTCTCCTCCTCCTTCTTCTTCTTCCTCTTCTTCCTTCTCCTCCTCCTTCCTCTTCTCCTCCTCCTCCTCCTTTTCTCCTCCTCCCTCCTCTTCTTCCTTCTCCTCTTCCTGTTCGACCGGTGGCGAGAAAGGCGCCAGGCCCCTTGCTTGGCCCATCCTCCTCCGTTGATCACTGAGTGGTATGACGAACACATGAGGTCATCTCATAGAAGCGTCGTCCGCCATCCGCCAATCGCATCGGCCGCCAGCTGGCGCCACCTTCCAATCAGTTTTTCTCTTCTATCTCTGTATGTATATAAACGACAGAACCGCAAACGATGGTTAAAATTATTTAGCCTACCTGTGAGTTTTCTTGACGAGAGAACAAATCACGTGCAGCTGTGGCTTGAAGTTAGATTTCTTTAAGTTAGACTGTTAGAGCGTTGTCATAACGCACGATTAGAGGGGCATTAACACTTGTTAAGTGCTGTAGCATTAAGTAACATTAAAAGTAAAGTTGTGTTGACGATAACGATAATTTGAGAAGATGTCGTCTGCCTTCTTCGTGAGCGTCGTCGTCGTCATCATTGTCGTCTGCTCTGCGATGTCGTCATACGCTGATCAGTCTCAGACGCAGTTCGAAGGTAGGATGAATAAACCATGTTAAGCTATCATCAGTTCGTCGACCACTTCATCGACGGTCTTCATCATTATCATCGTCGTCGTCTTCGTCGTCGTCATCATTATCGTCGTCGTCATCATCATTATCATCGCTATCATCATTATCGTCTTCGTCGTCATTATTTTCGTCGTCGTCATCATCATCATTATCATCACTATCATCATCATTATCATCATCGTCGTCTTCGTCATCATTATCGTCGTCGTCGTCATCATTATCATCATCATCAGTGGCAGCATTATCATCATAAACACTACATAGACGGCGTTCACGTCGGCCATGACGCCTATAATGATGATTATAATTATGATGACGACAATGATGATGTTGATGACGACGACGACGATAAGGATGGTGTGATATAATCTTATAATGGCAAAATCATGAAGATGTAAGTATTGTAAGAGCAACCACAGACAGTACGGTACTGACTCATGACTTGGGCATTATATGACACTGTGGCGCTATAGAAGTTCTTATATTGGATCGTCGTCATCATCATCATCGTCGTCGTCGTCATTACGAGAATTGTCGTCGTTGTCACTAGACAAATCAGTAGGCCTATGCCATGGCTTGGATTCGCGTCAATTGCTTTGCTTATGATTCAGTGTGCTAAATTAATAAATTGCTAATTAATTAATAATATGTAATTTATGGCCGTTGTTTAGTTTACTTTGCATAGGGCCTACCTTAAATACGAGTAATTCAGCACAATGTAAGAATTGTGGAAAAGTAACTGGCGGGTTTATGGTCGTACTCTGTTGTTTAGTTTACCGGTAGGCTACTTTGCATAGGCCTACCTTAAATACGAGTAATTCAGCACAATGTAAGAATTGTGGAAAAATAACTGGGAGGGGTTGGACCATTATCCACTTGGAATATGAGTGCGAAAAACAGATTTTAGGCCTACTATGGGGCTCTAAGAAAGACTGGGAGGTTGAAACCCTCAACCCCAGTGGCGGCGGTAGGGGCGCTAAGCCCCCCTAAATGGCGCTCAGTCCCCCCCCCAAAGAAAAATGCCGAAAATGTTTACAACTATGGGTAGGCCTACATAGCGTATACACTGACCTGACAAAGAGCAAAAAGGTCGTCAGATTTTGACGGATAAAATGGAATATTTTCCCGAGATTCAGACCACCAACGACTAAAAAAGGTCTTGACCTCCCCCCCAAAAAATAATTAAATCTTGGCGCCGCCACTGCTCAACTGCTGGAAATTTTCACCATGATTGGAATGATGTTTCTGTAGAGTTTCTGCTGACACTCGAAAGAAACGAAACGGAATCAGCTGCTGCCAACCCTCATCGCCATCATCATCAGACGCAATCAAACGCTGTGACCGCAGTTCATTCGGTAGATGGCGTCGGTGTGACTCGCAGTGATTCACCAGATGGCGACAGCGTAAGCACAAGTGCATCAACGAAAGAAGACGGCGACGAAGACGAGGATGGTCCGTTGAATGGACAGACAAGCAACGAACTCCTGTCATACTTTAAATGTAGGATCATACACTTAATTCATCTCTGTTGCTCTCTTCGGTCTTCGTCACTTCTGAATATATGGGTTCACACTTCATCTACTCTTATTTATTTTTATCTTATTTATTTCTCGCATTTATTTTAGCGCCACTCTAAATAAGCTTTTCACTCAGAGGTGCTCCCCACTACAGCGCCGACACTGCATCGGAGTTTCACGCCGAAATGCATGAGCAATTGCGAGTTGATTTCTTTCTCAGATTTACGGTGAGATCATAAAAAAATGCATGGACTCGCGCAGGTAGATATGCTACTTTTGCAGGAGTTCTGTTGACAAAAACACAATGTTCATGGTGAGATTTTTGGCAAGAGCTTGAAAGATGTAAGTACAAAATTAAGAGCATCTGAACATGTGTGGTTTTTTGGCGGGTTTTTTCAGTGTGACTTTGTGTATTAGCCAACTAGTAGGCCTATTATTATTTATTAGTGCTTTAGTGGATATAAATTGGTTAAAGACCAGAAAGTAGAAGTTTAGTTAAAATGTAGGTGTATATTTTCCAGGGGAGGCAATTAAAGTGCATCTCTTGCCCATAATGTGTGTGTGCGACAATATTCAAATTCGATCAAATCGTGCAAGATTGTATATGCTGAATGAAGACAGAAGGTAAGCTTATAGATCTAATCGTTTGATTTCTGTGGTTGCAGATGTTCCGAGAACGCACTGGTCGTGTTGCATGCTGGGACTGTTGGCCGGAAACAAAGGGTTCCAGTGTCGCGCGGAGTTCTACTCATCGAGCATGACCCTTCGCAACTTCAACCGCCCAGGGCGTCACTCGGGGGGTGGACCGCGTGACAGGACGAGGGGTTACGAGATCATGCGCACGTTCAGACGATGCGTGACGAACGACGCTCATGAGTTCCACCGATGCTGTCATGTCGCCGTCACGGAACGGCAGGAACTGAGTGTGGCACGAAGTTATCGGAGGAACAGGTCCGGCAGCACGTGAAAGAGGTTCTATATGGTGAAGATGGATGATGCGGAATGGGAGGGAAGGAACAGGGATTGATGAAGGAGGGGAATAGGTGAGAGAGAGAGAGAGAGAGAGAGAGAGAGAGAGAGAGAGAGAGAGAGACCCGCATACATGTAGAGCACATGCGAGTTCCATCTTATCTTATGGCAGGCTTATCCGATCATGCATGAGAGGAGGTAAGAGAGAGGGTGGTGAAGGCTAGAACTTGGAAAGGATATTTAGGAGGAGGAGGAGTAGAAAGTGGAGGAGGAGAAGGAGGAGTAAGAGGAGGATGGGGAGGAGAAGGAGGAATATCAGGAAGAGGAGGAGGAGTGGAAAGAACAATGACGGCAACGATGACTAAAAAGAAGGGATGAGATGGAATAAAAGAGTGGTAGGTTATCTATTATAAACTTTATGGCCTGTAGACCTACGAGAGGAAAATGTCCTTGTCGGAGAAAGTTAGACAGAGAAAATGTGAAGAAAATTTAAATGAATAATTAGAGGAAAAACGAATGAAGGAAGAGACGAGTTAAGGCAATTAAGACGATGCGAAAATTCCCGATTAAGGAAAACGAAAGAAAAGAAAACCAACGAAGAAGGAGGCGCTAGAAAAAATACTCAACCAATAAGTCAAATAATTGAGAAGAGACTGCATGAATTAAATCGTATCACAATCGAATGAAAATATACAATTGCGATTGAATCAATTGCATGGGACCGTCCATAAATGACGTCACGCACATGGGGGGGGGGGGGAGGCGGATGAGTCACATGTTGTGAAAATGATACTAGATATCATTATGACTTTGTATAGGCATACATAGACGCATGACGGAGGGGGTGGGGGGGGGGGGGCAAAAAGCGTCCAAAATTGAGTGATGTCATTGATGGACGGTCTCTTGACTACAAGAGCCAAACTTTATTTAAGATGAATCGTATGAAATTGAAAAAAATGGATGAAAAGTCATTTAGTCACTATATAGCCTAAGTGTTCGCTGAAGTTATTGATCTCCGTGTTTATAATTATGATAATTATGATGTAGCCTATGTCATGTAGCCTACAGGGTGGGCCAAAAAAAGTGAGAACACCTTGTAGAATACGAGTTATTTACAAAAATAAATCAATTAATTATTTTGTTTTCATATAATTTTGTTTGCCAAGTATTTAGCTAATCAGAAATCATGTTCAATGTGTCCTCCTTGCTTCTCAACGAGTTTTTCAAAGCGTCGACGCCACTCGTTTATGCTGCTGCGTAAACGATTATTGCCAACTTGGAAAGATGGTAAATGTGATTAAAATGCATTATTGCCAACTTGAGCTGCTCAACTGTGGTAAATTTTCGCCGAAGGTAGACTTTTGTTGCAAAGCACCCCATATGGCATAATCTACTGTGTTTAAATCACAACTGTTCGGTGGCCACATGTCTGGCTCGATGAAGTTAACATTCTCCTGCCAAAGAATGTTGATTGTATTTCTTGCTGTATGAGATGGAGCTCCATCTTGCTGCTGTAATGTCCAGTTATGGCGATCACATATCGCCTTGTCTCAGAACATGTCCACAATAGTATTCACTGTTTACTTTGGCGCCTGGTTCAACGAACACAATATTAGTTTTACCCATTCGAGACACACCAACTGATACCATGATACCGCGCGGCTGAAATGGTCACGTTCTCGTATGAGTCGACTTTCCTGAACTTACATTTTTCTTTGTTTCAACGGAATAAACAGTTAACTGGAGTGGCATCGGTGAATGTCTTTTCGTCTGTAAACCAGATGCTTCGATCGTACACTTCTCTCATTAGGAAACCGCTCAAATAGCTGCCGACTGCGTTGCAAGCGTTTCAAAGTGACATTTTCATTGAGCTTCTGCCAGATTACACGCTTGTACGTTTTGAGTTGTAAATTTTGCTTTAAAATGCGTCGAAATAAAAGCATCATATAGCTAAATAGGTAGGTAAGTGAATGAGCAAACAATTTAAGCTATTTTAGATACAATGAAACAATTTTTGATGCAATTATACTACTTTTTACGCGATGTTCTCACTTTTTTTGGCCCACCCTGTATATACATGCGGTGTAGCCCAGGTGGTGTAACATGGACCAAGGCCTACTTGTACAACTACATCATTTAAATTATATATCTACGATGTATACTCAAGTTTTATGTTTTATACATAGGGCTACAGCTGATATACAGTTTTATAATTATATGCATAGGCCTACAGCTGATAGTTTTGTACATAATTATGCCTACAGCTGATGCGCCTGATGAACAGTTGCAGTCTCGTGTTTTTGGTTAGCAAAGTTTAGGTTCTTAATTTTGTTATGTCTGCTGAAAAATTCGTGTGTGTCATACTTTTAGCCTAATGTTTACATTGTGTGAATTCGTTTAATATATCACAAGATTTTATATGTTTTGTGGAATTTTGAAATATGTTCATTGCTCACTTCTGTTAAACGAAGGCTATTTGTGTTGAACTTTACAACATGCTCATGCGATGATGTAATTTTTGCGCAATCTTAAACAAGCTCACTTCTGTAAATGTGATGATTTTTTTATATATATTCTATGATTTGCATAAGTTGATAAAATTACTTAACTAACACGGTCTTTGTTGTTTTCTTAACATACAGCCTTAAGACATGCCTTATATACATGTACTTATAGGCCTGCATCGTAGGCCTACTTCATTTGGCATACATAGACCGGAATGTATAACAACAGCCACGACTCTATTAGATCTGTCTGTTGTTCCATTTGAGACAAAATCTCCAAAGTCTGCTCTCCATTAGGTTATAGAAAATTACAGGCATCTATCCTCATCTCAATCATTGTAATTGAGATGTAGGTATTTCGTAATTAGAATTAGCATTAGTTTAAATTTCATGATTAGACTTAGAATTAGCATTTTTAGAAGTAGAAGAGAGCAAGAACAGCCCATTAAGCATTTCATCTAAATACGCTCGTATATATGAGCACTGAGCAGAGGGCAATAAACCTATGATGCCTATCGAAACAATAGACTATTGTAGTAGGCCTAGTAGTGGTAGTGGTAGTGGTAGTAGCATCAGCAGCACTATACTAGGCTACTTCTAGTAGTAGGCCGGCCTAGCATAGTGGTGGTGTTGGTAGCGGTAGCAGCAGCAGCAGTAGTGGTCATGGTGGTAGTGGTAGGCTAGTAGTAGTAGTAGCAGTAGTAGTAATAATAATAGCAACAAGAATAGCGACTATATCATGATGATAATAACTGATATTATGCCTCGAGACATACATTTTAATAAAGGGGCTTTCTCTTCAAACCCTGAGGACGAAACCTAACAATTCTGGACTATAGTTTTTAAACAATGAAGTCACTGAGGGATCCTTAATAGCCTATACCTAAGGGCAAAAATTACAATAATGGCAATAATAATAATAATAGCAACTGAGATTAATAATAATATAAAATGATAAGACTGCTCAAAGCAACATGAAAAATGGAATTGGAAGATTAAATTATTATTATTAAGCTTATACAGCGAATGTCATGATGTAGGCCTATAACATCTTCTTTTATGCTTTCAGTAGGCTGCGAACTCCGAAACAGAAGGTTGGGAACGTGGATCTAAAAATTCCTTTACCTCTAGCATAATAATATAATTACCTCGTTATTACACAGCTTATAGTTATAAGCCAGATGAAGCTTGACATGAGTCACGTGACTGTGACGGGCAGCGCTATGACGACTTCCTGGTTTAATACAGGTTGAAGTCGGACAAGTGAAAGTATAATATTTCTATGGTTTCCTATCTGAGGCCTGTCATCCGTATTTAATAGACAGAGCACCGACGACGAGAAAATAATGGAAATGACAGAAGGCCTATTATAGGGCCTACGTGATAAACAGACTGATGAGACGTCAGCATTCTTCTCATAGGCCTACCTAATAGACCAACATAGGTTTTATAGGCTTATTGCTAGACTATACCAGGTATCGGGAATGGTCGTTGGAAACCGGATTAAATTGTTTCAATAAAGAGAAATATTAGTAGGCTATTATTATGTCGGCTATTAGGCCTAGACCTATTATGTTATTAACACGAATCACTGAATTAATAACACAGTCTTGATTAGGGCCTACATCGAGTTTACCATGCAAGTTTCATGAACAGTATTGGGCTTAGCCTAATATTACAGCGAAAGTAGAACGGAGTTTAGGCCTAATTTCCACATACAAATAGGCCTAGGCTCAGTATGAGAATTGTGGAAAAATAACTGGGGGGGTTGGCCTATGATAAACTTGAAATTGGGGTATGAAAAACATACTTTAACATGGGGCTCTAAGAATGACTGGGGGGGTTGAACCCCCCCCCCTCCCAACCCCCCGGCAATTCTCACCCTGCCTAGGCTACAATTACACCCATAGGCTACTATATATTATAGCATGATCAATATGTAGCCTAGGCTATGACATTATTATTATTATTTTATCGCGCATAGTCTCATAAACTCTATCGGATTCCTATCTTCTCATCATCTAGCCAATAATAAACACATTTATATTGAATAGAATATCATAAAGATTAATGCATTAATTCCTTTAGTTGGCCTATAGTCGTACACACAGCTAGGCCTACGATATTTATAACAGCTGACTGAGGCTGAAAGTGGCTTTCTACGTCTTATGAGCCTCCTTCTCTGCGCTCAGTTTCAGCAGCAGCAGCAGCAGCAGCAGCAGCAGCAGCTGTTGCCTTGGCCTAACTATACAACCGAGGTGGTAGCAGCTTCAAGTGCAGTCGACTGCGGCTGCTGCTGATGCTGCTGATGCGTGGGAGAGACGTAGCCAACCAAGCAACCAACCAAGATGCTCTCCTCTCCGCAGTTAGCCAGCCTCCTCCTCGCTGCATGAGCTCTAGCTAAGAGACTAAGGTAAAAGCGTACACATGGCCGCGAAAACCATGTTGCGCGCTGGCCTACCAACCGTATCGCATAATATTTATATCTATGCTTCAGCCTGTATATATATATAAATATAAATATATACCCACGTAGGCCTTATTTATGTATACCTACGTGTTATATATATTTGTATATATTGTGTGGATGGATGTATGTATGTATGTATGTATGTATGATTGAATGAGATGCATTGCTCGGTTGGCCGTGTGGATGAGAGAGCAGGCGCCTTCTCCAATCGCAAGGGGGCGCTGATGACGTGAGACGTTTGCGCCAGCAACGCTGCAGCTGCAGTGGAGAGAGTTGCAAGAAGTGTGTGCACTGCACATAAAATTATTAACTAGCGCGAGGTGGACTACTTGCACTGGACCGATAGGTGCCGTGTTCTTACTCCGTGTGTTCTTACTTCGTGTGTTCTTACTTCGTCTGCTGGCGTTTGTTCTGTTCTATAATTCCGGTATTTAGACTCTTTCTCTATCTCTCGAAGCGGATCGGTAAGTTGGATTAAGAAGCGCTTCGCTCTACGGAACAGGTTATGGGGCAGATCGTACGTGTAGCTTGGGACTGAGTTGGTGAGTTTTAAGACTTCACACGACGACGATGATGATAATGATGGGTGAGATGAGTCGGTTCTGCCACTTGTTGGCTGCCTTCCTCTTCCTTCTCACCTGCTCCACAATCGCATTTCTACCGTGTGTCAGATCGTCGGATGATGGGATGGTCACTGATGCAACGGATACTAAAGCAGCTGATGTTACTGCTCGGGATTCGACGCATGATCTGACCCAGGATCTGACCCAGGATCTGACCCAGGATTTGACCAAAGATTCTTCTACTCATGATCCGATTCATGATCCGACTCAAAAGCCGACTGGTGATCAGACTCACGATACGAGTCATGATCTGAAGCATGATTTTACTCATGATCAAACGCATGATCCGCCGACTCATGTTCCAACGCATGATCAAACTTATGGTCAAACTCATGTTCCAACGCACGATCAAACTCATGATCCGACGCAAGATCCCACTCATGACACGACTCATGACACGACGCCTGATCTGACTCATGGTGCTACCTATAACACTGACTACAATGAAGCTTCCACCGCTCAAAAGTCAGTAAAATAATTATTAATTTAAGTTAGTACACCTCCCACATATTCAGTTTTATTCACTGATGTACTGTCATGATCATCAACACCATATTTTCCATTGTCATGATCCTCGTCTTTGTTCTCATTGTTATCATCATACCTTGTGTTTTTTTTAAATCAAAAAATAAAATATAATAGAATGTCACCACCATCACTGCTACCATAGCCGTGGTCATGAATTGGTGTCTTTTTCGCTATATAGTCATCATCTTTAGGTATGATAATTACAGCAACATGTAGGGTCTACATAGCAATATTAAATTTCCATCATCATGTTAGTGGGTGTGGTATCGAAATGCAATGTACTGAAAGATATGGTCATCATAATCGGTTGGTTTAGTTGTGGAAGGTTATGTGTGGTGTAAGGTAGGGCTATCATCCCATGGCAATACAATGGCAGTGTTCTTGTTATGCACAAGATGTAAAGATGGGTATGATCCTAGTAAAACGAATTTCTGTTTTATTTATTTCTCCATTTCTATAGCGCCCCTTCAAGCTTACCGCTCAGAGGCGCTCCAGACTACAGCGCGGACACTGCATTGGAGTTTCACGCCGGAGCGCCCGTGCAATTGTGAGTGAAGGACTTGCTCAAGGTCTCTACACGGTGGTTTGAGGGGGATTCGAACCTGCTACCCTCTGGCTGCAAGGCGTCGAGCAAACCCCTACACCACTGCACCCCATTGTTGTTGCTGCTGCAACTTCAATATCAATAAGTGATGTTAAATATTGTAATGCGTGTTGATGATGTGACCACTGATGCTGCTGATTAGGATGATTATGCTGAAAGCGATGATTATGATTACAATAATCACATGAAAATGATGATTATGATGTTAATAATCACATGAAAGTGATGATTATGATTACAATAATCACATGAAAGTGATGATTATGATTACAATAATCACATGAAAGTGATGATTATGATTATAATAATCACATGAAAGTGATGATTATGATTACAATAATCACATGAAAGTGATGATTATGATTACAATAATCACATGAAAGTGATGATTATGATTACAATAATCACATGATCATCGAAGGCAGGGACAATGATAACGAATATGATAACAACAACAGCAACGATGACTTTTTGCTTTTGTTTAATTATTCTATTGTTATGCATGTGCAGTGGATTCAGTCGCTGAGTATGATTCTCTATGTTTTCTTGACCCCTGCACACACAGACGAAACGAGTGCTATACGAATCTTTTACCTGTCCAATTCTTACCAATCAATACACCTGTCCTCCTCACGTGCACGATGTCTGAGCCACGGTGCAAAAGAAGCAAATAGAATTAGATGAATGTTTCGTGATGTCTCATTGGACATCAAACAGAGGGACACGAGTGTTGGCAAACAATTTTTGTAGCAAGGAAGCAAGTCAGTATTTGGTTTATATAGCACTAGGTCTGATATGAAAATGGTGATGATGATGCTATCTAGAGAGTAGGTCTAAACCTAGGCTGTAAATCTGAAATGAATACATTGTTATTTAATGCATTGCATGTGCAGATTATATTCTTGTGGAAAGGTTTGTGGTTTGTAGTGAAAACTGAGAAAATAAACAAAATTGACCACTCAAGTCTCTGTTTTGGCTGAAATTGCAGTTTGGAAACAAGAAATAAAAGTTCGGGAGAGAAGCTATCCAGTTTCTTAGATGAAATTTCTGGAATTGACACACTTCGGAAGGTCAGTTAAGTGCTTTGAAGTTCTGCAATCTTTTGAGTGAAATATGCAAATTCTATGCATTCAATGACTAGTAATTTTTGCTTAGCTAGAATAACCACAAAGGTTTGCAATAACAACAGCATCAACAACGACGATGACAACGGCGACAATGATGATGATGATGATGATGAGGGTGATTTGTATAGCGCCGTAGCACAATCAAAACCCAAAAGAGCACTGTACACAAGTGTAAGAAATAAATGCTTGTCGTAATATGATTCCTTAGGAAGGATCTCAGTTCTGAGCTTAAATTGTGACTGGACAGTCATGTACAGTGTCCATGCACTTATTTGAAAATCTGAATGCCGTCCTGTGACTTTATTATGCATATATCGGATTTGGTGCTGCAGCAAAGCTTCAATGAATTCTTAAACCATGTGTCTCAGCCCTGACTAGTTGATCAAATGATGCTAACCATACATGCTTCCGTAGTCTGACACTGATAAAAGCTACCACATGGTAAGAATAGTCCAGCAACAGCTAGATCTAGCTGACATTGCTAGAATATTCTTACCATGTGGTAGCTTTTATCTTCAGGAACAATCTATACTAAGCAAATGCAAAAGCATCGACTCTAAGTTTCTTAAGTGCACGTGCACTGATGCACAAGCCTGCAATCAAGGTAGAATTGATGAAGTAGCCTACATAAAAACTAGTTCAGTTGCAACCAAAGATTAAGTTTTTAACAAATGTAGTTTCTGAATCAACCTCTGTATATAGCTATGGTAGATGACAACACTGCCTTCTGCGTTCGTTATCTGGAGTGTGTTGGCCAAGGCCATAGCAAAGGGGGAGGGGTTTGAACACCCCACCCCCACCTCGATATAAAATTCTGACTAAGGCCTTGGTGTTGGCAATGTTGCTATTTAGCACAATTTTCTAAGGTGTCTGTTTTTCTTAGAAATGAAAGACTTAGATGTCATCAGTTGACATCGGTTACCAGAAGTCATGATGGTCGATTAAAACCACGTTGATATTTTGTGTTGTAGACATACGATGATGCCCATGCCAGCGGAAGGATCACATTTGGCGATGTTGACGGTGATTCACTTATCAATGAAGTTGCTACGTCTTTGGGCGACTTACTCCGGAAGAAAGTAGAGGCGCTGAAGGTCAAACAAGAACTTTGTCACATTAATTTTATGCCATGTATTTAATAGATCTACAGTGACTGATTTTTATTTAATTGGATGCAGGGATTTACTTGTTTTTGCAGTTGAGCATTCAGACTTGAATTCTGTTAGGTTTTTTTGTCTATAGATTCATCAAGATTTTGTTCAGTGTTCAGTTGTCCATGCCTCTCTGATATGTCTAGTTGTCTACAGACACTTTTCACTCTTCATCTTTCTCGATATTTTTAATGTTCTTGTCATATACTTTATTGAGACTACCATCATTTCTGTTTTGAACTGAATGGATGATAAAGAAGAATGGATCTTTTAGCATTCATAGGATTATTGGTATTTGTTTGCACTGAAAGACTGTTTTTAAAAATTGTTCCAGACTGCGGTGGATCATGCAGAAACTCTTACAGAAGAGTACGTGTGGAATAAAAACCTAAAAGTGAGTTGATTCACTTGCCATACTTTTCTAAAGTTGAGTCTTTTGACATTTCAAGGGAAGGGTGGTGGGTGGCTCTTTTATCATTCAGAGGATGCTACGGCTTTTAGCATTTTAAGGATGTAATGTAACGCTTTGAGAATTTCTCATCACCCACAAAAGCCACGTCAGAGAGACCAGCTTATTCACCAGCACTATATGCAGTCAAGTCTGCATTAGCCAAAGCTGCCTGTTCATTTTCAGGTGTGGTCAAAATCTGGGGAGGTCAAGTCAAGAAGACAACATGGTGCTCTGTTCTTAATGGTCTTTTGGTATTGAAAGGATGGTTGTTAACATTCAAAGAATGGGTTTTAGCATTTAAAACTGAGTGTTGGTCTTTAACTGCAAATTGCAAGCTTAAATTTTTGAATTTGCAAAATATCTAGCAGTTGTCCAGCTCAAGAGTGTACATAATTTGAGTTATTTTTCATTTATTAAAGGTAACATGGCAGAGCAGGTGTGTACGCACACACGTGTCTGTGTGCATGCGCGTGTGTGCCTGAGTCAGCGAGTCATTGATTTTTTTAATGATTGCCTTTCCTCAGAGAGAGAGAGAGAGGACAACATTGTCAGGCCTGAACTGGTATAGAAACGGCCTTACTAATGTGATGCTTGGTCAGGTGTGACCCCTGGGGATCTGAATGGGACAGTTTGACGACCGCACGAATCATGCCATGAAATTGGTTGTATTTTGTCATGTAACCAGTGAGGATAGGTCGTCCAGTTGTTGGTTTCTCTCCTGTCCACTGAATGGTTGCATGACTGCTTCTGTCGTTCGTAGCAGATTTCCAATGACAGCTGCATCATCACCACGCAGATTAATCTCCCCACAGCAAATTGCATCAGGCCACCGGTGTCAGCGTCGTGTCCTCCATTAACATGGCTGTATTAGAGACCTACGTGATCGTTTAATTTTAATTTCCCAAACTCCTTCAATACGTAGAGACCATTTTGATGTTGAAAGAGAAAAAGCTGCATTTTTGTTGCTGTTCATTTTTGTCTGCATATTGTTATTGTACCATTTACTAGACCTACTTCATTGCATATTGACCACCCAGAATCTTAATTTGGTTTCATGACAGAATCTAGGCTGATCAGTGCTTAATATGTACATGTGTTAAAACACATAAAATGGCACATTTTAAGTACCCAAAAATAGCCAGGTACACACAAGACTGTCCAATAATTAATTGATTCTACCAGGTGCATTTTAAGACAGTTTTTTCTAGCAGAATCATAGAATCATAGGTACGTAAATTCAAGAGCAGACTGTTCCATTGTGCAGTCCAACACACGAGAAACAATAACAACAAGCTCAAGTTGAAGTGCACACCTTGTCACCTTGTGCTGTCAGTTCGTTGAACTCTAGCGATCGTTAAGGCCAGCCTTCTCCATTGCTTTCTTTCTGATGTCGCTTCTCTTAGTTGTTCCAGATTCATTCCTGTTGTTTCTTGAACATCGTCCAACCACCTTTTCCTTGGTCGCCCTTGTTTTCTCCTTCCCTCTCCGCATGCCAGCATCATATCTTTCTCCAAACCATTTGAACGCATAACATGACCAAAGAAAACCAACTTTCTTCTTAGCACTGTTTGTTGTAACGACTCATCCATATCTATACCAATTTCTGTGCGCACCCACTCATTTGTTCTTTTTTCTTTCCAAGATATTCTCTGCATCTTCCTCCAAATCCACATCTCACATGCGTTAATCTTTTTATTCATTATCTTGGTCATTGTCCATGTCTTACATCCATATAGTACTGTTGGTATTATCAAAGCCCTCACCAGTCTTTTTTCGTATCTGTACTCACATGCCTATTCTTCCATATTTTTTCCAATCCATTCATTGCAGTTTTTCCTATTGCCACCCTACGTTTTATTTCCGTATCGCACTTGCCCTCTTTTTCTATTACAGATCCTAAAAACGTAAAGCTTGAAACCACCTCCAATTCCTCTCCGTCTATCACAAAATTGTCTGCCCCAACTGTTGTCATAATCTTTGTCTTCTTTATGTTGAAATAAAGACCAGCCTTTTCGCTTTCACTCTTTAGTCTTTTTATTAGTAGTAACAAATCTGCTTTTTTTCCTGCTAATAATGTTGAATAATAAGTTGAAGTGCAGCACCTTCAAATCTCCATGGGCTCCCAGGTGCAATGCTTGGTGCTGCTACATTTTGGACAGGTGGAAAACTGACAATGCTGTTTTTGATTTTGTCGATCAAGTCAGTGGGCTACATTCACGCTAACGAGATAAACGAAAGCGCTGAATCATTTGAATTAAATTCCCAGTACGGACAGATCGTCAGCCTAGACAACTCTAGCGTTCACATACCTGTTGATATCTACAGAGGCAGTAAGCAGAAACGACATTCAGACTCTTTCGCTTTTATTCGTTCGTTCATTCTTTTCAGAGATATTCTTGACAACCCGTATCTAATGTCTGTACAGTACAATGCAACTGAAATTTGATATCATCCTCTTTAGAAATCTCAGAAGTGCACACATGCCTCGATGGTGCAACTGCAATTATAATGCAGAGCAATTGTGAGTGAGGAACTTGCTCAAGGTCCCAATCAGCCAATGTGCCTCTTCTACTGTTAAGAACACTACAAACTATAACTTTGGGCTACAGATTTGACTGGGTTCAGAGAACTCCATCTATAAATTATGCTAAATTAATGAAGCATGTTGCGAAATTGGAGATGAGAGAAGGTTACCTTAAGTGTTTTTTGTGAATGAGCTAGAGACCTTAATGATGAAGTCCACTGCAGGAGGCTGCTTTTAAATGCTCGTTAAATTTCATCTCTTTCTCATTGAAAATTTTATTATAGATTGAGAATAATTTTACTCGTAGTATTTCTGAAGAAACACTTTGCTGAAGGATGCCGTGGCCTAGTTTTAATTTCAATAAACTATGGTAATTGTTCTTGTTTGAAAATGTCGGATTTCGAAGTGACATAATAATAATGTGATTTGAATTTCAGGGGTTGACGTTCTTAATGCAATTGCGTGGACTGATGGATTGAATGAAGTATGGAAAGCGAACAAAGAGAATGATTCAAGTCTCCTGTGGCAGTACTTTGGCAGTCAGACAGGAGTACTTAGAACTTATCCAGGTCATTTGGGATACTGTTGTCATGCATGCATTTTAGGTTAACCCATCTTGGAAGGCAGATGTTTCCAGTGCCTGCCCACAAAATGTTTTTGGCTATTACGTCAATATGAAGCATCATAAGTAGGGTATATTATTTTGACATGGTCATTTTTGTGCTGTCATGTGGTTACCAGATATACATAGCCCGTATCAGGATACTGTGTGATTGGTAAAATAAGTACCTTTTTAGATCTATTAGATTGCTATGTTAAGCATCCTTTGAATTTCAGTAGATTTTATTTCATATTCTAATCTGTATTCTTATATTACATTTTGTAAACTGTTAATTCTCTTCTATTGCAGCATCATTGTGGCAACATAATACAACAGTGGGTAAACTTTATGATGTACGAAGACGACCTTGGTAAGGAATTTCTGTTCACAAATGCCAATTCTCTTGATATTCATGCACATTGCATTTATTGTTAGCTACCAATGTTTTAATGCGTATCTCACCAAGGTAGTCTTCTTCATGCAAGGTTTTATATTTGAGACTGACTTGATAAGCTGTTGCTGACAGAACATAGATTGCTCTGCTCAGTAACTACTGATTGTGTTAAATCAATAAATCAATCATCATACTGACTAATCAATCAATCAGTTTTTTTATCAATTAATGGACTTCATATTAAAAAAAAGTCCATAGCACTGATTTTTATCACTTTGATCTTTACTTTATTTACTTTTGTAGTACAGAAATCTGAATGTGTAGAAATGATCAAACTGGTTTGTTTACAGGTACACTCAAGGTATAAGTTCTCCAAAGGACATGTTAATTCTGATTGAAAAGTGAGTTATCGTGTCTATTATTATTGAGCAGCTGCTGATGTTTTGAACTGCAGAATATTGAACATATGTGAATCAAACAGGTGTTAGGATTTAGCATGAACATTATTATCCTCCTCCTCCTTCATCTCGATCTCAATGAACTGAACCCTATGTACAATCAGTAATAATAAACTTACACATACATGCTTGCATGCGTATGTACATACCATACATACATACATGTACATACATACATACGTACGTACGTACGTGTACGTACATACATGCATGCATATATATATACAATGTACAATATTGTACATACATATGAACATACAATCATACATGCATACACACAGTTACACACACATATATACATGCATACATTCATGCATGCGTTGCAGACAGACAGACATAAATGCATACATGCAGTAAGACAAACATAGATACATACTTGCACACATACGTACATACATAGATTGAACTCAGCGCTGTACAATGTTGATAGTGAGATTAAAGAGCTGGTAATCCCTCGTGTGTTGAGGATAAGAAAGATGAATTGACTCAATAATAAAAGCTTCGTGTCATCATCTCTGCCTTGTGTTTTAAAGGTCATGATGAAGATTTTATGTGCATTTACAGTTGAGAAAGCATTGTGTATTTATTTATTGCCTTCCATTAACTTATTCGTTCAAGATCTGTTGTCTAATTTGAGGCTTTTGTTTTTAGTGAGAATCATAAAAAAATTTGTACGGCACCTTTTCAAGCTCTACTTATAGACCCTCCACAGTGTTTTGTTTGTGACTGATTTGCAACTGTCTTATGCATCAGAGGCTTTTTTGAATTGTTACTTCCTACGAGGCCAGCATTGTAAATATCTTTGTTTTGATTATTCTGTTCATTGTACAAATGACTTACCGATATCTTGTGTGAAAACTTTGTCTGGATACACAATAACTTTTAAGTCACACACGTGCATGCGTGGACACTCACATGCACATACACACACACATACAGAGACTCACACACAGATACATATGATGGTATTGGAGTGGCCATTTTCATATTCAAACACAACAGTTAACATAGGCATAAACACACATAAAAATAAACATGTATGTATCAAAACATGTATTAAAGTATGTATAAAAAATAACCATAGAAGCAATAATTGATTGAAAACAATTTATGACGTGTTTTATTAGAAAATTGTGAAGAAAGCAGAAATGTCTAATTTATCTCTTTTGGCAGAAAGTGACTCATAATATGTGTGTGGCAATTCTAGGAGTGGCAGTGCACATGGACAAGGTCTTGAGCTTATGAAGCATTCAGTCAGGTCGATTATGGAAACCTTGGGTGAAAATGACTTTGTGGACATTGCTCAGGCAAGTGACATCTTGGACATCTGAAGCTATATGGTATTGCAATCCATGCAGGATCTTAGAACCCAAGTTATATTTCAGATCTCTGCTATCTGGTGCTGTGTCTAACTTAGGACAAGTGAGGCCAGTATTATTTATTCGCATGTGTTCTCCAAAGCCATGTTCTTGATTTAAAATTTTAAATAATCATGGTTTGTTTGTATTTCATTTGAATTTTTTGAAGTAGGCTAATGAAGCCTCTGGTTAGTAATTGTTTTGATTGACTAGTTTTAGTGTTGCTATAGCCTACTTTAATGCAAAGTTAGGCTAAAATGAATAAAATGTGTGAATGAACCTGCATTCAATAAATTAGTGAAACTTGAACTTAAAATACGAAAACTGAATTTCACATCTTAAGAGAAGTTTATTTCTATGTTGTAATTTGTATGCACTGTAGTTGGCATTTTAACAGGTTGTTGTTATTTCTAAATTTGTTGATATTTGTTTTCCAGTTTTCCGACAAGGCTGGAAATGCGACGTGTTTCAGTACATTTGTTCAGGCGACTGATCGAAACAAGATAGTATGTCACTCGTAGACAGCTTTTTTACACATTTAACGTTGAACATACGGGTCATCTCTTTGTCAATGTGTGAATGAATGTACCTGCATTCATCAACGAATGTGTTTATGATTTATTGACATGTTAAACAGTGTCAATAATAATAATAATAATAACGACAATTTATGTGGCGCCATAACACGGCCATACCGCTACAAGGGTGCCTCACAAACAGCCAACTGCGGGATAAGCCTTAGCAAACAGATAAGTTTTAAGCTTTGATTTAAAATAGTCCACTGAGGCGGCCAATCTAATGTAAATCATAGTTTTTATCAATTTTTGCAACGGTTAAAGAACAGTGTGGTTGTGAGTACCAAACCTTTTCACATTCATTTCACCTCTGAAGCCTGAGCTAGTTTTAAAAAATGCATGTTTAGAATATTTAGTTTTAAATTCGTAAATAATATATAAAAATGTTAGTTTATAATAGTTCTTGGATTTGTTTTTGACTGTTGCTATGATGCGTTGTTTTTTTGTTTTTGGTTGCAGAAGATGATTTCATACTTAGATGCACTTACCGCTGGTCAAGTTGCCAACTACACCAAAGGATTTGAATATGCTTTTACGCGGTTCGCTAATGTGAGTGTAATAAAGAAGTGGAATTCAAAAATGGTCATGTCAGGTCCAATTGATCCATAACTGATCGTGTTATATCATTGGTGTGATGCACCGGTGGTCAGCTATAAAACCAGTGTGGTCCAAATAACTTGCTACTGTGGGAACAGATGGTACTTGAAATAGCTTAAAGTAATAATTATTTAATGAGGGTATATATGAGCATGGGGGGGGGTGCTCGATAGTACAGTGGTTAGCGCGCTAGACTGTCGACCAAGAGGTCGGGGGTTCAATTCCCCTCCGGGGTATATGAGCACACCCTGTTTAGAGCAATTCAACATTGCTTGACCAGACTTTGGCTGACAGTTTAGACAATTTGAAGGGCATTCTACAAAGGACCTGATAATTATGCGAACAAATCAGGGAAATGGCTCATACAATGATTTCTCTGCTGATGCTTCTACAGCCACCATTCCAGGACATTGCCCGTTTGGTTATTCGATCCTCATCCATGCGAACAGCGTGCTCTGTCTACCTCAGTATTCTCTTTCTAATGATGTTTTTCATATCTTCTTGTCCCATCTTCTCTCTTATGATTTTGTTTGTTGTCTTGTTTCATTCATTCATTTTCAAGAATTATATAGCACTTCTTCAAGGGAACTACTCAGAAGCGCTCCCGACTCTAGCACGGCAAAAAAGACAGTTTTGAGTTTAATAAAAAATGTTTCAGTAATAACCCCAGAAAGTAGACGTAACTCCTGACAACTGGGCCGATCACAGTCCCATCACTATACATGTAGAATCCGTCTCTGCCACCTATGGTGTGTCGCCTCCAGTGTGCACTACCTGTATATTACATAAATACATTGCAGACAAGTGGTTTTCCATGAATTTGTATTTCATGTTCTGCAACAGTTTTCCAACAGTAACGATAGCGGCAGCGAAGGTGCCAGCTGCAACCAAGTGATAGTACTATTTACGGATGGAGGATCAGAAGTTCCAGAGGAAATATTTCGTAAATACAATTCTGATAAAAAGGTATAGCGATCACATTTGTCATGACATAGGATAAATTCTGAAGCTTCAGACAATTGTAATTAGTAACTTATGTTGTGCCAGTGTGTAATGAACAAGGCGGCAACCAAAACCGAACTTTTATTAGGTCAATATTCAGAAGGACTGTTCACTAAAAGAGGGAAGCTGCATATGGTGGATATGCAATTCAAAAAGGCAGCAGCGGCACTACCATAAGTTGCGACAGGTTATCTGACCAGTTTTTTGGTATTTGATGATTGCATAGAAGTATTTCCTATTTGGTTATTGTTTGCAGAAATCTTGGTTTGTCTTCTCTGCTGGCTTCAATTGCTTTCTGGCTGTCATTCTTTAACTGCTACAGCTTCTACAAAATAAGAATCCGCAGCTGCGAACTACACTATTTTAACTGATCAATCCATTCCATGTACTTCTTAAGTGCTTGTGCTTATTGTTGTGTTTCAACTACATACTTTATTGCAGAAGATGTGTGGAATGGTTTTACTGAAACGTGGACTACTGCATTCCCATAGGTTCCTTATTTGCGATTTTCAAATAAAAGATCACTTTCAAATTTAAATTGCTTAAAGTTTGATGACAATCTTTATTTTTACACTTATTTATTTTACATTTTTCTCCAGATAAGAATTTTTACGTTTGCCGTTGGTCCAGTGACGAGCATTCTGCCACTTGCTACGCAACAGATTGGCTGCATGAACAGAGGTATTGTAGCGGTTGATGACAGATGCTTTGTTCTCAACAATTGTTACTGTTAAGTTGCTAGTATTGTTGGTGATGTAATTGTAATTATTCTTTTTAAAAATTAAATTGCTGATTCGAGAGAAACCAAGAGGTGGGACTTTCCTAATGCAATACTAATAGGCTACAATATTTGTTCATTCAGCACTTTCAGGTTGACACAGGCGCAACTTGCAATTAAACTTATGATTAAATTTCAAAGAGTGAAAAGTCTGCCAGTGCTATCGAGGCATAGGAACTAGCTATATGCCATTAAGTACAGAACGTTAATCAGCTAGCAAGTGAACATAGGCTAGCGAACTAGAAGAAAAATTCAATCAGGTCAGCATCCTGAATACCAGATTGCCAAAAGAGTGACACACAGAGAGAAAAAGAGAGAGAGAGAGCCTTTGATGAATAAGCAGTTTATAGAAAGATCAGTCTTACACATAGTATGAAGGAACACAACTGATTGAGCAATGTGACAGCATTAAGAAAAGGACCTACAAAATTAAGGAGTAGCAACTGAGGAAGTGTGTTACCAAGAACATCTCAAGTTTTAGGTTTATAATACTGTCACTCTAATGTCTGCACTTTGCTACGATTTTATTTTGTTATAATGCACTTCTCTTTTTAATATCAGATACTTTAATACTTACTGAATGGATTTATTGCCCTGTTGGCTTCCTAAAAGGCACCCTAAAATAAAAAGGCACTTACTATGAAGTAAAGCAACCATATTCCTGAGTTAACCATTGAGAATTCCATAATGTATTGAGTTTTGACCCATAAGCCAACAGTATACACAAATTCTACTGTTCTGGACACAGGGCTACCGCATAACAGGACTTGATGCTACTTCCTAGTGTTGGTCAGTACCAAATTCTACTGCTTTGTGACAATTGAACACACAATACCTTGCGCCTTGCCCCAGCCTATCTGCGGGTCTTCTGTTGGCCCACGTCAGGGGCCCAGGCTATACCAGCATTCTTCTCTCTACTGGGAGGGTGGTGCTCTTAGTTCTGTTTTGTCTCGCAGCTACAATTCTTAGCCATCCTTTTTCAATAGTTTGCCCACTGGACAAGAATGGGATCCAAACCAGATCTTCCAGAATTGCTTTGAACTATTTGATTTATAGTAAAACGAATTATATATATATATATATATATATATATATATATATGCATATAATTAACTTATTGGAGTAACATATTTTGCATTGATGTTCTTGTGTTTAGGAAATTTCTATCAAATTCCTGCTATGGGTGCTATTCGATCCAGAGTCCAGGTATTTCAATCAATCAATCAATCAATCAAGGTTTTTTTAATTGCAGCCAATTGTTGAGTCAGTAAAGCATGAATTAGAAAATAGACAATATTACAATATCATCTACTAGGGTGAGCCCAAAAAGGACTAGGATCCCTCTGAGTAGGGTCACCCAGTTGCGGTAACCCCGTACTACAGTAAGGACAGACGATTATGATATAATATTTCATTGTAACAAAGCAAGTAATAATAGTCCTTATTTAACACGGTTATTATACATACGAACTTCATTTATCAATAATTCTATATCAGCTCGATTGGAGACTTAGTTAACTAAGTACTTAATTACAAGCAATCATATGCGCATATTAATTAATCAACAGCTGATAAGGAGGTGCAATATCTATTTTTAGATTCCTGTAGATTATTGCAAAGATGGATTTCTAAGAAGATCGCGTTCCATATTAAAGAGCCAGAGGATTTTATAAAAAAATCTACAGGTGTTGGTACGAGCCTTGGGGGACAGAAATGTGGTTTAGTTCCTGGTATAAAGTGTGTGTATATCGGACCCAGTTGAAAAGTAGCCTCTTATTGTGTATTTGCTACCATTGTTACATATAGTAATTGTGTTATTTACTCATTATTGTGTTTAGATCTCTAGTCTATTAAGTTTGTTTCTTTTGTAGGTTGAATAATTTTCCTTAGACAGTTGCATTTTTTGTTTACTTTCAGATTTCTGTCAAAAAGAGCAAATTTCTCTGCTTTATTATGTTTTATGTTTTCAGGTCCATCAGAAAATTTCTGTGTTCACCAGATGCAAATAGATAGGATTTTTAAAATTTTTATTTTAGCGTCATCTGATGTATCTTGCGGGAGGAATATGTGCAGACGAGATCCTGGCCCCAGTGTGGAGCAGTGTCTACGAAGACATTTTGGTAAACAGGGCTACAGCGCATGATTGCCAGGAGCTGAAATGCTGTTTTTTTATTAACGGAATAATATGCTTATCCTGAGAAGATAATTTTTGAATACACCGAATGCTCCTTTAACATGCTCTGTTCTTGTATAAAGTCAGGATCATGGTTGTCAAAGGCAGTTTCTGTAAAACTGTTATCATTATAACTCGATCACAATCATTGTAAGTTCTGACTGTGGCTTCCCAAAACAGCATTCTAAGGAGCTTCTGGTGTGCATCAAATAACTCTAATCATTCCATTTAGAGTGGACGATTAACATCCTTACCATGACCTTTCCCCAACTTTAGGCCACTGCTTCCCCTTGCAGAAAGTGAACCTAACATTTTGCTGACCAAGTTGCAAAGACTGGAATCAATTGTTTTCATGGATTGTTTTCAGTTTTGATTGTCCTCCTGTGAAGCTTTATTGATTTTATGTGGTGCAGCTAACATTTCAAACAGTTGTATCATTGAGTACTTAGCTGAGAAATTCTGATAATTTTTTTCATCTTTTTATATTTTATTTTTAAGTTGCAGCACCTCTGATAACTTTGTAGACATACAAAATGAGTTAAATTAGTCGAAAAATACATCATGCTCAGTTTTCATTGATTTGCTGCTCAATATTAATCCATCTGCTTGGCTTGAAATCTATTAGATAGTCACAATTTTGCAAAAATAAAAAGTTTAATTGCTTACTGCAATCCTTTGCACATAAATATATACAAGTTCATCACAGTTGTGACAGTTTTAAAAGTAATCTAAAGTGAGGTTAATATTTATTCCGAGATCTGAAAAATATTAATTAAAATTAATGAAACGGTCAATCTGAAGATTAACCTATAATTTAAAAAATAAATAATCACATTTTCCATGCTTGATCACAAATAAAGTTCACCCATGCTATGGATATAAATTAAGTACATGTTGATATGCAGAGGTAGATTAGATATTACCAATCTGCTGTTATACGTTTTTTGCCACCTCAGTATTTTTGTTCCAAAGTTTTAACTCTAATGTTATAATTATATTTGTTTATTTTCATCTTGTACAAGATTTTTAATTTAATGTTCAATTCTTAATTTTCTAATTTTGCTGCTCTTTGGAATGTGCTGTCCCACTCGTTTGTTCCCATATTAAATCTGTCGCTATTGGTATAGTTTAATGAATTGTTGCAACTTTTTAATGCAATTTTTTCCATAAATAACTGCTTGGATTTTCTTTTTCACAGGTTTCCAGTTTTACCATTACTAAATGTTTGCGATATTTTTTTTTATAATTCTGGTCTCAGCATTTGATTCTGCCTTTTTTGGAAAGGTTTTTTATTCAACAAGTAATCAGTTTTTCTAAAGGTGTGGTGTATTATATGACATCCAGTGAAGCTGTTCAAATTTTAAAAATTATTCTCAAAGAAAAAAGACAGAATCAATTGTCGATGATTTTCGGAACTGTCTTTCAGTGTTGTTTACCTTTCACAGTTTGCCATCATAAAATACGAGACTCTGTTGGTTTCATGGTTTCAATGATGATGTATCTGCATGTCAACCCATATCCTGTTCTTGTTTCATATTCAAAGAGATATCTGTCAATCCTAGCCGATCCCTTGGTTCTCGAGCCTAGCTGGACCTCAGTCCATCGGGATTCAAGGGTAAACATTACGGTTCCTACGTATTTTAGTTCATCTCTAACAAAATTAAGAAAGGTTGCCTGGTCATATTGCCCTAGCGACACCTCCCAAATTTTGGGCAGATTTATGAGTCCATAAAATTCCTCACTGGGCAAATAAATGATTTGTGTATCTCCACTAGTATCGCACAGGTCCTTCAAAGGTGTGGTATTCTATGAAAGTTACATTTTCGTGTTTTTATCCTTGCCCTCTTTTGATTTCCTTCTCTCTGTTCCGTTTTAAATGAATAAATAGATCCGCAGCCCAAGTGCAGAAAATGAAGTTGCTAGATAATATGAAAGATTGTACAGTTGCAGATGGCATACAATTATATTGTTAAATTTATGTTTAAAATGAATGGCCCTAAACCTCTTGTTGAACTATAATACCTGTCAATACTGATGTCATAGAAGCATTTAACATCATAATAATTTAGTGCAGATTAGTTTGATCTTGTTGTGGTACTATATAGGCCTAATAAACTATTCATATACAGTTTCATGTATGCATAATAAATAACCAGTTAACCTACGTTTCTTTATCTCTGTTCGCTGGGTCAGTGTATAAATTAGGACAACCATTGAGATTTGGAAGATATCTTGGGACAACACTCCCTGATTACTATTGGTCAGTAAATTATTCAAAGTTTGTGGAGATGTGGTGGAACTTGTTTCAGATTATGGAAGCTGATGGGCACAGCAGAATTAGAATATAAAAATGTGGATATTGAAGAATCTGACAAGCTTCAAAACAGGACCATCTAAGTTGACTATCATTTGGAAACTCCACAACTTTTAACTTGCCTTACCTATAGCTTGATATTGACTTTGATATGTGGAATGAGGTAAACTGAGTTGCATATATTATATGAACTTGAGGTTGTGTTAAATCAGATAGACCCAGATAGACCTATTATTTGAATTCCCCTGCCTTGAGTTGGACAGTGCAGCAATATTTTGGATCCACTACCTCTGGATGGGAAGTCGAGCAATGCACGCTAGCCACTAGACCCTATAATGACATTGTTGTGTTGCACTTGTTTGCAGCATTTAGGCCTCACCATATCAGTCACATTGCCAGTGTTCAACAGATCTCAGGCCACGGTGAGTTCTTAACAGCAAGCTTTCCAAATACTCTATTATACAACCTCCAGATTTATGTAGCGCACCCAATTCAACATTCTGTGTAAATAAAACTAAGTATGGTCAGTACTAGGTAAGGTCATGTTCGGTTTTGGTGTGAGATTCAAAGGTCAGAAAGGTTGAGAGATGTTTGATGGATGGATGGCTGCAGTGGATGATGTTTGAAATGGAGGCATTATGAAAGATGTGGACCAGAAGAGGACTCAGGATATGTTATGTTAGGTATGTTATGCTTCAGTTTCAACTGACAGTAATTTGAAGAGAAGAGATGGTGAAGAGAAGAGATGGTGACATTTGCAGTATATTATATTGTGTTTATCGAGTTTGAACATTTATAAAGCGCTTCTCGCAGTAGGTACCTTTCAGAAGCGCTCCCAGTGCAAGCAACCATAGGAGAAAAGGCAGACTTTGACGTGAGGGAAAGATGAAGAAAGACTACCAGAGATAAAGACGAAGCAAATTGATGAGGGGTGGGGTAGCGGAAATCCACTTCATAAGGAGGAACCTATGCAGGAAAGTGATCTGGATTGAGCAGTGGCAGTCCAGACAGGGGCGGAGGAACAAAGAGGTCAAGCTGTTTGTAAGTTTTAAGCGACTCCTTGCCTCAGTCTCCGGATCTTGACCTCTGCCTATCACCTTTGTTTTGACTGAATGCCTGTGAATAAGCTAGTTCCCACGACTTAGCTGTTGTGGGCGCCGTAGAAGTTCTGAGCATACAATCCAATCTTGCGATCGAAATGTGAATGAGAGGCTATGATTATAACAAAGACAGTAGATCATGAAACCAACTCATGTGATTATAACAAAGACAGTAGATCATGAAACCAACTCATGTGATTATAACAAAGACAGTAGATCATGAAACCAACTCATGTGATTATAACAAAGACAGTAGATCATGAAACCAACTCATGTGATTATAACAAAGACAGTAGATCATGAAACCAACTCATGTGATTATAACAAAGACAGTAGATCATGAAACCAACTCATATGATTATAACAAAGACAGTAGATCGTGAAACCAAATCATGATCAGTTGATCCAGACTTCAGAGGCTAAGACTATTGCTGGTATTTAGGCCTACACATGATGATGAATATTAATTATATGTAAACTTCAGACTCTGAGTGCTATTTAAACATTGCCTGTGTGACCTTCTCTGGTGAAAGTTAGATAATATTATTTCTGTAGGTGAATCAGACGATTCTTGGTGTGATGGGAGTCGATGTTTCCATTAAGGAGATGATCGACGCTGTTCCCCGCGAAAAGGTTCTTCATTATATGCCTACTTTTTTAATGTTACTAAACTAAGAATTCCAGTCATTAGATGGAGGTAATTTGATCCATATCTCGTGCATAGATTTTTTATTTGTTCATTTCATGTTGCGTGCATATACCAGTTATACCTCTACTGAGAATCCTAAATGGTCCAGATACAACTCAAAATGTTTTGTTTTAGTGACACTCTGATAGCCTTGATAATAATAATTATTATGACAATTTATATGGCACCATAGTCTTGCTTTGAAAATTGCTTTAGATGCAATTAATTAAATTTGAGTTGCATTGCTTTTGGTTTATTCAGTGTTGCTAGTATTCGTACCTTCTCAATTCTCAATACGTTAAATTTGCTGATTCAAATCTGCTGCTCAACATTAATAACATAAGCATTATAGAAATGAATTGAATTTGTTTGTCTATACTCTATGTGATATCGATGATAACTAATTGTATATCTTACTGTGCTTGTAATCTACCTGAAGCCACTATGTTGCAACCCTTGATATGTTGCTCTCCCACAATTATCTGTGACAATGTATGTATGTATGTATGTATGTATGTATGTATGTATGTGCACTTGTTATAGCGCCCCTTCAAGCTCTCTCTACTCAGAGGCGCTCCCGATGCAGAGCGGACACTGCATCGGAGTTTCACGCCGAAGCGCTGAGCAATTGTAAGTGAAGGACTTGCCCAAGGTCCTTACGCGGGGAGGTGGATTTGAACCTCGGACCTTCCGGCTTCAAGGCAACGACGCCACCACTAGACCACCGCGCCCCACTCATCTTGTTCCTGTGTGGTATAAACTATAAAGCACCTGTCTTTAGGAAGAAACCTGCTGACCATCATCATCATCATCAACATCATCATTTTTTTATAGCCTATCACAATGCACTAAAACAGCATACATCATTCCTATAGATAAGTATAGATATTCAAAACTAATTCAAAGTAGAGATGCTCAACAGTGATCGGATATGTTTTCAACTGTCTGCAATATGTTTTTATTTGTTTTTTGCTTTACATTTTGCAGCTTGGACCAAATGGATACGCATTTGCCATAAATTCTAATGGAATTGTTCTGTTTCATCCGGATTTTAACGGCGAAGTAAGTTTTTTATGTGTGGTTGAAAATTGCAAGTGCAGTGAGTTACAAAAATGATGTTCTGCATTATGATTCTGCTTTAAGAGATTAGCGGTTTTCAATTTTCTATTGCTGCATTCTGTGTTTTTGTGGAAAACAGCCTATGGACTGTGATGAACGCCAAGTTTATCATACTAACACTACTTGCTTCCTGACAAAGCTTTCTGTCATGATGATATTTCGTATCATGTAGACTTATTTTAGTTAGTTTTTTTTTTGAATGGCACTCTATAAATTTGCAATATTGCAAATCGAATTACAATCAAAGATGATTTTTTGTTTAGGTCCTCCAGATATTTGTTTTTCTAATTAATTCTTTGTCAGTGGATTTTAGCATTTTTAATTTTTGGATAGGCTTGGTCTTTTATTCTACCTGGTTCAAATTATGACTTTTGGGACGCTACACATAATATTGGAAAAGGCAGAGTAGGCCTACTTTTGCACAGGAGGGCTCCAACGCAAGTTTGAACTAGTATTTTTGCCAGTATTTCTGCCAGGGCGAAAACCGGCAAATGTAGGACCACATATTACCTTAGACCCTGGTTCTTCCCGTGCAGGACCTCTCATCAGACAGCGCTGCTTGCCCATTCTCCTCTGTCCATTGCCACCTCTACAGTGTCCTCTCACGTCATCTCCAGACACTGTGTGTCCTCTCGTACGGTCTACTTCCAATTCTTCCTTGTTCTTCCTTTCCCATGTTTCCCTGTCCCAGATATCCATATCATTGCCTGGTTGGCTCTCATGTTCTCGTCCATTCGTAGCACGTGTCCCATCGAATTCAGTTGCTATATCCTGATGATATTCTCCAGTTTCCACATGTGATGTAAACTAATGCAACACTTTTGCAAAAAAGCTTGTACCGGTACATTAAAAACAATGCAGCTTGTTGTTGTTGTGTTAAATACCTTTTTTATTGTGTTCATGTATCTACCGGTAATCTAATTTAATAGAGTGAATATTTTATCGCATGCTATTCGTGTGAGAAATTGTATGGAATGCACATAAAATTGCTTTAGAAAGTTTCAATTTGGGCAGATGGTTAAATCTAATCATGTATTTTGTTTTCAAAGAACAACATTTCCATTCCAATGATTGACTTTGGTGAAATTGAAGACGATATACCAAGTAAAGAGAAGGTGTGAATTTTATACTTTTGGATTTTTGTTATTATATAATTGTCAGACGCTTTTCTGAGAATGTTTGCAATTTTACAATGTTCTTCTATTGTAACATGATACTACATTTAAAAATATCTTTTTAGAGTATTCACAGGTGTATCACAAAATAATATTTTGATACTGTAATGAAACTTTATTGCAAAATACTCTTTTGTTGACACTAATCAATCAAGTTATTAGCAAGTTGCATGTAGAATCGGTATAGAATATCTCAACAGAAGGGCATTTCATCTGACTGTGTATCTGTTCTTTGCATAGGAGTTACTATATCCTTATATAATTGTTTCTGGGCATGAATATTGATTGAAGATTATATACTTTCTGGTGCAGTAGTTTATGTGATTGTCGAATGAATAAATACAGTTGTAATGCGTAGAATGTTTCCTGTTTGTAATCAGAGGATTTATGTTTGTCACTTTCATGTTCTTCCTATGCATTCACAAACAATTTTTAAGCACACAAGTCATACAGAAATGCAAATCGGAGGTTAATCATTTGCCAAGGGAAGAGCAGTTAAATATCCAGATGTTTGAAGGCCAATGAGAAGTACCGAGTTTGAGGCATTTCTTCAAAGAAATAAAGTCTTTACTTCATTCCTAAATTCACTCCCTCATCTTCAACCTCATGCATTGTATTATTTTTTATTCATTTATTCAGCATACTGCTAACCCTTTGTGTGAGAAAAAAATTCCAGAGCATTCAGCATTTGATAGTGTTTATAGCCTGGTCTTTTGAGCAGTGAATTATCCGGATTCTAATATCCATTTCCTGCGTTTTCTTCACAGATAAGAAATGATATGATTGACCAGGTTTCTGACAAAGTGACGATTACAGACTTTGTGATTGGATTGGACAAAGTAAGTTAGTTGAGAAAACGGAATTTTTACAGTTGGAATAGAATGTAGATTGGCTAATACTATAAGGTTTTTGACAGCCCATAGCTAGCATAGATTATTTAGGTGCCCTTGTAATGGTATGGCTGTGTTACTGTGCCATAGAGAAAGTCATTGTTATTATTATTGTTATTTTTTATTACATTTTATTTCATTGCTGCATTAATTAGTTAAATTAAGTTGCTCATCCATTCCACCATTCATTCATTGACCCATAATACCTGCTCACAAAGAAAGCTCTGTTTACAACTACAAGCAGTAAAAGAGTACCTTATTATTTAGTTGAATCCGAGTTAAAAACATTTACCATACTCAGTGTTGAGGAAGACTACTCTCTGCAAAATACTTTAAAAATCTATTATTACACAGTATTTTATTTTGGTAAAGCTGCTACTTGAATTACCCGAGTTTCATTATCGCTTCTTCAGTACCAAAACATCAAATCTTAATTACATGTCTAAAAATTCTGGTATGATTTGAACTTACTGCTTTTTTGTATTGTATTTATTTTTACTGATGATGTAATAGAAGTTTTTGTAAGCAAAGTTACATTTACTTTGTGGTATTTGCAGAAGCATGCAGCGAAGAGAGAGAGAACTTATTATTACACTGCAATTCCTGGCACCAGATTCAGGTCTTTCCTTTCATCTTTTCATGTTACCCACTTCATTTGAAATGGATCGGTGAAGTTGAAGCGTGATCTAAGCTAGGGTCAGCTATATCTAGGAGGCTATATTCAGCAGAAAATTACATTTCAGATATCTAGCACCTCCCAACCTAATTACTAGTTACCTAATTCCATGTTACTACTTAATGATGTGAAAGCTGTCTTGAAGTATCTAAATATCTAGTGAGAGCTTGCTTTGGAAAAGCAGATTTGTGATGTAGAAAACATAAACATAGTCAATTTCCACTGGTACGGTACATTGGTACAGTTCAAGTTTTTGCTTGCTGACCTGATGGTGTTTGATGACCTTTGTGGCTGTGACTTTGCTGATTTCTCACTTTTGTTTTTCATGCTTCACAATCCCATTCATATCTTACTACCTACTATACCTAGAAAGAATGTTACCTTCATCCTCATTCGTACAGCCTTGAGATCCCTTGTGCTGAGGCATTAGCCCACTGTGGATTTATCATGCAAATATTATTCAAATGACTTTATTGCTGATCTTTTTTTAAACTTTACCCTTGTTCCCTCACTGGCAAGGCCGTAGCCAGGATTTTATTTGAGGGGAGGGGGGTGATTTTATTGACGATATATTATGATGACCTTTTTTTAGTCCTCCGGTTCAAAAATCTTGGAATTATTTTCCATTTTCGCCATCAAAATTTGATGACTTTTTTATGGCTTTTTCTATGCTTTTTTGCATCAAGAACTAAAAAATGCAATAGATTTTTTTCTGCATTTTTCATTTTGGGGGTGTTCAACACCCAAAACACCCCTCTGTCTGCGGCCTTGTGGCTCTTTTCGTAATTATCTTGTGATTGAATGCTCTCAGATCGTACTTATGCGATGTTTTAGCAGTGTTTTTGCAGGCAGTTCAATAAAGTGCATGCTTCCTTAATAAAAAATTGGCTAAATTACATATATTTTTATTATATGCAAAACATAAATTGTTTTTTGTAGTGTTGCCATTGTGCTTCCTGATTATGCGAAACATTATGTTGAAGAAACAGTCCAAATTGAATTCAATCAAGAAATCGGTTGGTAGTTGTTTCCTTCACTGCTTTTTGTAAAACAAATATTTATGAAAGGCGTCGACTTTGAGTAAATTCATGTCATGGAATGATTTTTGTTCATGGATCTCTATAATCAGTCTGAAACTGAGAAATCTTTGAATTTGGTGAGCAGAGGCTGAAGAATCCACTACGACATAGATCATCAATCACGGAGAACCTCACTGGCTGTTGACAGATATCCTGGAGTTTTATATTGTTTCATTTACACTGGATGCCTTTTGATGCAGATTTTGATGCCCTGCATTGTTCTTGATTGTCAGTTCAAAATAATATGGTCCAGAAACTGTGAACATATGGGTCCGTAAATTCTGGATGGGAGTATGCATCTTTGGGAGCCTACCAATTGTGGGTTTTTGAGTGATATGAGCACTGAGCAGTCAAGTTAAGACAACAAGGCCTACATAATATGGCAAGGCTGGATGTAATTTATCTAGTTATTAAGTAGGAATCTTAAGGATGATTGCAATTCATACCAATATCGTAACGTATTGGCTGATTGATTTCTTAAGTTCATTCCTTGTCTTTTATCCATATGCAATTTGTAGTTGAACATTTATATGACACCATTTAAAGATCAGAACATATCAGTGGTACTCTCTGTGTCAGCCTTTATGTATGAGGTTAATTGTCATTTACATCAGGGCATTGTTTAATTAGTGATGATTGTGTCTGATTTTGATTTTCAGTTTTTGAAGTGTGCTTTCTTTTCATTTTCAGGACAAAAGATCTTGCTGTCAAACTTTAGCAAAATTGTTATCGACTTCAAGTGAGTACGACAATAATTCATCCCATTAATTGTAGTCTACGAAAACTAAATTTATGCAATATCTTGCATGATTCGTGTTGCAACATTTTAGTTATGAGGTTTTAACATTGCCTTATTGGCAATAATATTTGAATTTGATTTATTGTAGCCCATGGCAAACCAACTTTTATCAATAATTTTGATTATTAACTTTGCTTTTTTTTAGTTTGTGTGTAAAGTTAGTGCACTGTTAATATAATTGTCATGTTTTCTTGTCTGTCATGTTGGGTCTACTGGCTGCATCTTATACCAGTCAGCTACTTTAAGCACTAAAAAGCTGTTGTTTTATCCAACACATCTGAACTTAATTTCTTTGAGGAACATATGACTCATGTCATATAATTATATTCTAGTATTGCCTTGAATAAGCTGGCCTCCTGTGCTTTAGCCTTCAAGTGGTGCTATATAAATTTAGAGTTTGTGATTGATGTCTTTATTGGCACGTTCTGTCATATGTAATGTCTGATTTGGTTCAGTTCCATCCATCCGTTTCCAGCTGCTTAACCCTTTACCAACCATAGTGTAGCAAATGGTATGGGAGATCATATACCCTCAGTTGGTAAAGGGTTGCTTTGGAACCAAAAGCAACCATATTATAAACTGCTGGCAGTGCTGGCGTTCTACTGCACCAATGCTGCTTTCAAGTGTAAGAACCTTAATCTTTTGCTTAACTGACCTACTATGGCCTCGCTCACATAGTTAATTATCTAGAGATACCACGCTGTGATTCATTGACTGGAACGGGAATTATCTATCACCTGGCTGTTGTATAGATGCCTTGTTTGACACTAATATTTTGGTCATTTTATTCTACTTGTGATTTAATTTGCACCTTTCATTACCAATTATTACTTTGATATAATACAGCGATGTTTTATGTCCCATTGTGCGTTTGCAAGTTGAGTAATAAAGAAAATACTTGTATGTTTTAGGAAATACTGTCAGTCTATTAATCGCAGTGAGAATGTCACAGAAGATACTTCTGCATCTAGCATCGAAGAGTTTCTGGTCGATATATTGGCTAACATCAGTAAATGTGAGTGAACTTATGTTGATTATGACACAAATATTCTGTGCTTTGTTAATTAATTTTAATGTGTCCTAAAAAACTCTAGATCCATTTATGACTAGATTGTTGTCATCAATGGTTGCTCTGTTATAATTGATTCATCAACTGCCTGTAACTTCTTTCAAAATAAAAATGCAAAATTGTAAGTTAATGCGTTTTCCTATATTTGAACTTAGACTATTAATCAGAATAAAATTAGACACCTTGTCATGCAGCTTATCATAATGAAAAATATTTGTTTAAATGGGTCTCTTCACTTGTGGTATCATTTGCAGGCGATAGCCATGCACTTCACCAACTTCTGTTTGACGCCTCTATGACATCATCATTGGAGGAATTTTGGATTAGAAAGCAGGAGCTGCAAAGTGATAATGCGGGTGACACAAACAGTGAACAGAATCATAATTCAAGCAACACAGATGATACCGGGTCTGACATGCTTTTCATCTTAATGAAGAATTAACATGAGATTGTGCAGTATATTTTATCCCTCTTCTATCTTCTTTATCATCTGTGCTCTTTACAACTTTGTTACGTTGACTTAGCGGCCAAGTTTTGGCAGAAACGAAGGAGCTATGGATGTCATATCAATATGTGGTCTCTTCTTATCTGTGAACCATTTCCCTGCTGTCCTGATCCTATAGGCTATAGCAATAGCTTTTGTTATAATACTGTTGGACTTAATATGACATTGATTACTTTTTTGAAGACATGGTCGACTTCTCATTTAATTCCCCAGCAGCAGCAGTAACCTAAAAGTAATATTTATTTCAGTGTGGATTGTAACTGCAAATGTAAGTAATCATTTTATTTAGCGCTTTCAAATAAAACTCATGACAACTGTACATGAGTGTGATCGAATAAAGTGGCCTTCAACCAATTGCAAAATAGAAGTACGGAATAGAGACAAAGTGTACATTGCAAATTGCCTGTTGGAGAATAAAAGGTCAAACGATGCAAAGCTTCCATATTGCATCGTGGCAGTGCAGTTTGTAAATTCTTGACCATTCTGCAAACACTGTTGCTTTTATAGTAAGCATATGTTTTATCTTATACATTACATGTATCTTTCTTTGTAAATCAATTTTTAGGAACGGAATAATATCGACATTCGTTGCAACAAACAACGACTTCATAAGAATTTTTCCACAAAGGTAAGTCAGTTTGAGCGAGTTTATTTGCTAAGCAGTTGTTAGGGTTTAATGCAGTGCAGGTTTTTAGGCATTTATGTTGAAGAATTGTTTGGATTAATGCTGTTCAGTGAATAGACAGCCTCTAAAAATTTACATAATTTTATTTTGCTATACATAGATCAGATCTCTGATGCAAGGTTCAAAAAGGTCGTGAGGTTTGAATTGGTGCTGATACACTTTTGTGTTGCAATTGGTTTCTAGTGCCAGTGATTTCTTCGACAATCATCTAGAACCATCAAAAGAAGCTTACTACAAAAGAAGTTTTGACAGCGATGGATGGATCTTTTCCACTTATTCAAACAAAAGTAAGTGAGCTTGACATACCATTCAATGCAACAACTTAAGGTTTGGGTCCGCTATTCCGAGGGTCCAGTATTCCGAGGGTCCACTATTCCGAAGGTCCACTATTCCGAAGGTCCGCTATTCCGAAGGTCCACTATTCCGAAGATTGTACTGTTATACGCCTATTATAATAAATCAGTCAGGTTTGGGTCCATTATTCCGAAGGTCCACTATTCCGAACCCTAAACCTAACTCTAACTCACCGTAAACCTATAACCACCAAGAATACAGAACAAAATACAGCGGATATTCGGAATAGTGGACCCTTGGAATAGTGGGCCGTTACAGTAATCTCCGAACTTATGAAGCTCGGGGATTTTTAGTCAACAGAGTAATTTGATAATTATGATTGTGCTTGGGTCTCCCGTCCTGATGACACCACGGGTTAGTAAGCTAGCTGTGGGTTAGTTACAGACGTTTGAGGTTTTTGGATTCGAGGTTGAGGGAAAGAGAATGGCAGTAGTTGTGCTTTGAGCAGGAATTATTATTCATCGATCCTTAATATTCCTTATATATTACAAGCTGTGCCCGGCCACGCGTTGCTGTGGCTGAAAAGACCGTTCAACCCTCCCTTTCTACCTCCCTTACCCTGCTTCCCTCACTCCCCTCTCCCTCCCTACGTCCCTCCCCTCCGTCTCCTTCCCTCCCCTCTCGTCGCCTTCCCTACCGTTCCCTACCCTCCCCTACCACCTCCCCTTCCCTCCCTTCCTCCTCCCCTGCCACTTCACTCGGTAGCATTCGCGAAGGCAAGGTTGTGTGAAAATTGAAATCGAAATCGCTCGAATCGAATGCAAAATTGTTTTTAATTGTCGAAAAGTTTGCGCTTTTTCCAATAAACATTTTACAAACCCGATCGTATTTGAACGGAACATTTTGGTAAAATTTTGAAAGGAATCGGTCAAAAGCTTTCCGAGATCCTTGATTAAATACAAACTTTTTACATTTTTTTATATACCAGCTGAACCCGGCCACACGTTGCTGTGGCTGAAAAGAGCATCCAACAATCCCTCCCTACCTCCATTCCACCTCTCTTCCCCGCACCATCCCGCTTACCCTCCCCTCTCCCCTCTCCCTCCCCTATCCTCTCCCTTCCCTTTTCCCCTTCACATCCCCTCCCCTTTCCTCCTCCCCTTCCCCTTCCTTCCCTTCCCACCCCTACCCTTCCCATCTCCTCCCCTCTCTCCCTACCTCCCTCTTCCTCTTACCTCCTCCCATCCCCCTCTACCTCCTCCCGTCCCTATCCCCGTCCCTTCCCCTCCATATCCCACTCCACCCTACCCTTCTCTCCCTCCCAGTCCCATCTCCTCCCTCCATCAATCCCTCCTTCCATTCCTCTGCCTCCATGCATCCCTCCCTCCTCCATCCCTCCCCTCCGCTTCCTCCCCTCCCTCTTCGTCCCGCTCCCTCCCCTTTTTCCTCCCTCACACCGAGGGTGAAGGAAGGAGGGAGGGAGGGGAGAAAGGGAAGGAAGGAGGGAGACAGAGGAACGGACGGACGGACGGAGGGAGGGAGGAGTAGGGAGGAGGGAGGGTGTATGGATATATAACAATCTTCGGAATGGTGGACCTTCGGAATAGTGGACCTTCGGAATAGTGGACCTTCGGAATAGTGGACCCTCGGAATAGTGGGCCGTTACCACAACTTAATGGGGTGTCAGTCTGGTCTACCAATAAGGATTTTTGTTACTGTGGGTCGGGATGCTTGCTCGCGTTTATTGCATAGCATCGACAATGGTCCTATCATCGGAACTTTCATTGGAAGTGATTGGTGACTGGATATATGTATGTATGGATGTATGCATGTATATGAACATTTATATAGCACCTTGCAATAACCTCACGAAGGCGCTTAATGTAACTACCGGACAGTTCTGAACAAATGCAACTTAATTGACTTTAAGAATGTTTCATGAGATACATGCGATGCAGTATCGCGAATTGTTAGTGCAAGACTGCTCCATCCAACCAGTTCCGGTTAAACCCTGGAAAGACACAGTTCGTCTGGGTTGGAAATCATGGGCAGGTATCTAAAGTTGATCTATGAAATATATGGTATCACTTTCCTAGTTTCACCTTTCTTTCACTGTGTGGGATTTGTGGTTGACCCTGGATCAGGAATTAACCCTTTCAGAACACGTGAGGAATGATGTAGTTCGTACCTGCTTCTACCATCTTCGTCCGATTTGCTCAGTGCAGTGCTCGCTTACAACTAAAGCTGCTACAACTCTGATGCATGCATTCATATGCACTAGAGTTGGCTATGGCAGTGCATGCTTAACCCTATCTCGCATTAAGCAGTTAAAATCTGTCCTTAATGCCATTGATAACCTAATTGGTGGCTTAACCAGAGTTCGAACATACTGTATATATATCAAATTTATACAGAAGGAAGTGCACTGTATGCCTATTAAAAATGCATTGAGTAAAAATTGTAATGCTCATGCGTAATTGCCAAGCAAGATAAGCCCTCATTTATCTTATGGAGCTTTTTGTACCAGTGCCATCAGTTCCAGGTCATAAAATCCTTCGCTCTGCCACACAGGGTGACCTGGTCTTCCCTTTGGCTCGAATTTTCACAGTGCAGCATAACAGTTTTGCCATGGTCGGTCCATCTTTGTGGAATAACTAACAGAGCATTCTCGGTAATAAACTTCTTGGTCTATCTTTGCCCCTTTGCTTCAAGATTTGAAAATGGTTCTCTTTGATTGCAGTTAGGTGCTGTCAGGTCACGAGTGCCTCTGGAGAGTTTATCTTGAAGTGGTGTTATAAAATTCATGATTTCGATTACGATCAGTAGTTTGACCTCTAGAAACATGATGTTTCTAAGGAGCTTCTATAAAAGCATGTGAACCAGCATGTAAACAGGAGTTACCTTTGCCTTTTTATGTATTTGCAGGCACGAGGGGGCAACACATGCAGACAGAAAGAGTGAAGAAGGGAAGAGAGACAAACAGAGATAGAGAGAAGAAAGACGCTTGGATGGCGTTGGTGATTTTAGAGCAGTTGCACTTTTAATATTTATTAAACTGGAAAGATTTGATTTGCATTACATTCAGATTTGCGTGTAATAGATTCTCTTGATTCACATGTAAGATTATGTCTTGCAGGTGGTTATAACTCAACGTCTCTTCAGATCATGGCTACAAAAGCTGTTTCACTGAAGTCGAACAACTACAAGATTGCAGGTGAAAACTTTATTGCTTTCACATAATTGTGTTCTAGTTTAAAATGCATTAATAGACGCACTAATATTGTGGTGGCAATTTACATTTTCTTATTCGAATTTCGCAACCATACTCGATCTGATGCATTAATAGCCTGCTGTTGATTTTGGAATCAATCAAATCATTATTCATTTAATGAAATAAATCCAATTGTCAAGAATGCACATGGAAACAAGTAACACAGATTAGTTGCTGAGCCGAGCTAAAGTTACGGTAGTTATTTTGGCAAAATGGAATCTTTCCCACAATCTTTCTATACCTCCTAACTGTTATTACTACTTCATCCTCACAGCTCTTCCTTCAGCCTGCGATCTGTGGGTATAGGTCTTCTGGTTGCGTCCAATGCAGCACTAGGGCGCGGGGTGTAGGGGTATGTTCGGTGCTTTTGAGCCGGAAAGGCTGCGGGTTCGAATCCACCTCAAGCCGCCACATAGGGACCCTGAGCGGATCCTTGAGTTACATCAGGTGACGTGTGTTTATGAGTGGATTCTCACAATGTCTTAACAACAGAATAAAAGCAGCTTTGTCTACTAACTGCTCTCAATGTAATAAAAATATTATTATTTATTTTCTTATTTATTCTAATATTTTATCAACCAAAATATACATTATACAAGTTGTCTATGTTTTGTCTTTGTAGTTGTTGGTGTCCAGCTCACTGTCCAGCGATTTCACGATTTATTTAACAGTTTCTCGGATGTATGCTCTTTATCGAATGATTTATCCGTTTGTTACGTCTTGGATGACGGAGGTTTCATTTTTTCATCAAGTGAAGATGACCTTGATGATTCGGTCAGATTCCTTTTCATCTTACCTAATATCTTTACAATGTAAAATGACAGTATAGCAACAGTGGCATGCTGAAAAACCAGACGTGTTATTTTTAGAAGAATGTTAAAAGTTCTTCAGCTGTTGCTGTAAGACAATGCCATGTAGACATGCATTTTCTATTGTGATATTGTTAAGCTGCAGAATGGAATATTTCAAATAGGAGTGTGTTAGTTTTTAGTTCTAGTACCAAAGGTTGTTGAGCTGATCAGTTTCGTAGCCAGGAATTTCCTAGGGGAGGGGGGTGTGTTTATGGCCGTATGCTTGTTTTTTTTCTTATATGATAGGACAAATAACCTTTAAAAAACGTTTATTCCTAAGCCAATGGGGGGTTTAACCCCCAAACCCCCTTGTCTACGCCACTGCAGCTGATTACGGTTTGACTTTGTTCAACCAGTGGTTGGTGCCTTTGCGTTAGACACTGGCACTATAGAAGTTACTAATTAATAATAATGCTGATAATAATTAATAACTAATAGTGCAGAAGTATGAAAAATTTAAACATCATGCTTTCACTAAATTGTGAGTCCTGTTTGGTGGAATGACCCCCCCCCCCAACTTCTATCCATGTTACGATATTGGCCATGACTGCTTTCATTCACTTCCTAATGTCTTTTCCATGCCTTTGGGACTTCCATTTTGGAATAAACTCTAAATAGCGCACGCTATTAGAGGTGCTCTACAAAAGTTTGCAAATTCAGCGCAATACAATTGTAGAATTTTAATGCAAAGATTGATTTGTTTGAATGAATCCAATTAGTTTTTTTGCAGTGGTGATTGAAGTATGCAGTGACTGTCATAGTTGTTAAAAACAGTCAGAGCAATATGCTGAATGCTTGTATTCTGTTCTTGTAGGTTGGGACATTTCTTGGTCGTAAGGATGCTGAACTTATGACAGCGTTGATAGAGGACAATGTTTTTGAAAGGTTGTTTCATTGTGTCTGAAATTTATCATCATCATCATTTTCATCATCATCATCATCATCATCATCATCATCATCATCATCATCATCATCATCATCATCATCATCATCATCATCATCATCATCATCATCTCCGACATCTTCCTCGTCAGCTTCATCATGACTGTCATTGTCATCTATACTATTGTTGTATTTAGCCATCTCTGTCATTTGGAAGATGGTTTTGTCTAAATGCAGAAGTTTCTGAAGTAGTTTCAGTGTGCTGAAGTTTACTGGTGATAAGTCTATGTATAAACTTATTCATAGTTTCTGCCAGGGGCGCCGTTAGGCGTACGCACTTACGCAAGTGCGTACAGCGCGGAAAGGCCAAAAAAAATTTTTCCCCACAAATTGTAAATTTATTATAAGTGATGAAATTCTATTGAAATTTTATAATCTATAGAATATACTTACTTCCTTACTTACTTACACTCTAATAGAGAGCCATATTGGCATTGAGCGTCTTATAGCCGCCTAGGCCCTAGAGGTCTATGATGGATCCTGGGATCCCTGGATGTAAAACCGTTAAAACTTTTTTAAAAATTTATTTGTTGTTTGTATGTGTTTTTATGTGCACTTTTTATAGCCAGGGGCGGATCCAGGGGGGGCAATCCGGCCATGGCCCCCATTTAAAACTGCCATGGGACGTGGCCCCCCGTTTGGTATGAAATTAGCAATATGCATATGGGTGTAATGTCATATTGCCCCCCCCCCTTTTCGGAAAATGGCATGGGACGTGGCCCCCCAGTCGGTTTTCAAGTGGAGGAGTAAAAAAAAGGTCATCAACTTTTTTGGCAGATGAAATGGTATGATTTTCTTAAAACAATTTTTGGCAGTTGACTAAAAAAAACCTTATCAACTTTTTTGGCGGATGAAAAGTACTTCAGCCAAAGACTGATCCCTATTTATTTTCGACCAACAACCAAGTTTCGAAATTTGTTTCACTTGTCCCATCCCAGGTTCGAAGATTTTTGCCCCCTCCCCTGGAAGAGTTCTGGATCCGCCACTGGTTATAGCGCCCCTTCAAGCTCTCTACTCCGGCCGAAGCGCTGAGCAATTGTGAGTGAAGGACTTGCACAAGGTCCTTACGCGGCGAGGTGGATTCGAACCTAGAAAATTCTGGCTTCAAGGCGACGATAGCATAGCAATATGCCGATCTAAAGGTATCAAATTGCACCTCCTAAACATCACCCCCGGTAACTTGTACCGTAACCGGTTTCAGATTACCCCCGGACACTAGATTTGCATAGATTTATCCGTCATCCATCCCACTGTGGTTTGTTAGCAATATTTTACTCGGAAAAAATTTATAATCGTTTCACTGTTAACCTTCAGTGGAAACCAGTGGTTTTATATGAGAAACTATATATTTTTTAAGTTCCACAACATTTTCTATAAAAAGGATCATTATAGTGTGGCGTGATCTAATTTCATATATAGGCTATACAGGGCTTAAAGTGTGCCAGGACGGTCATGGACGGCGTCCTGGAACTTATATTCGAGGCAGGACGCCGTCCTATGACTTATTTGGCCAGCACTACCAGGACAGGACGGTCGTCCATGATTGCATGGACGGCGTCCATGCAGTTACGGACGACCGGCCATGACTGCCTAAAAATGTGGCTCCATTTGAGGTCGACACAGCAAAAAATGCGCTGGTCGCTGGGTCTCCGCCCCCAGACCCCGCTGGGGGAGCTTACTGTAAAGACAAAACCTTTCTCTTTTGCAATAACATTTTGATTTTTATTGTTATCCTGGTAGCTTGCGACACTGAAAAACGACTTATCCTTAAAAATTTCGCGACTTTGTCGTTCACAAATAGCTGGCAAACAAGAGCCTAAAAATGGCTCCATTTAAGGTCGAAACAGCCAAAAATGCGCTGGTCGCTGGGGCTCTGCCCCAGACCCCGCTGGGGGAGCTTATGACGCTCCCCCAGACCCCTAGTCGGGATGGGCTTCGTGCCTTCGGCACTCGCAACTTCCCGCCTTCGGCGCCGCCACTGACAACCAATTAGGCCTACAATACAGCGTCCTGGCACTTTTTTTACACTTTAAGCACTGTATATATATATATATATATATATATATATATATATATATATATATATATATGGGATTGGATTGGTAGTATTTACGCCCCCATAACCAGAAATCCTGGATCCGCTCCTGAATATAAGCTCGTATCGATCGCTGTTCGCTTCATATTATTTTGTGCAGGTTGTGCGTACAGAAATAAAATCCTGGCGGCGCCGCTGGTTTCTGCTGTTTATTTTTATACATTTGGTTTTTGCTTCTTGTCTTGGCCTATGTGACTGCATGAAGAAAAGTGGGCTTCATAATTTACAGTTGGATTAGAGGCATGGACTATGTATTTATGACATTTACAGCTGAGCATCATACACCATGGATTGGGAGGAGTCTTTGAAGCAGCTATATATCTTATTTACAGAATTATTGTTGTAATGGGTCATGTTACAATGAAGCGTTTTGGGTCAGCACTGGAGTCATGGCCCTATTCAAAACTTATGTTGGGCCAGATGAGTTTTAAATTCATATTGGAATGTTCTACAGATATATGACGACCTGTGTATACTTGCTTGTCTTGCATCACTGCACTTATAATGTCAGCAAAGATATTTAATATGAAACATTTCGACTTGTTAGGTTAAAGTTTTCTGTACATTTTAGTCACAAAAAGCTTTACTTTCAAGAAGTTTGTCAAGAAGAGAATGACAATAGTGCTGGATTTAGACTTCTTCCTGTAAGTATTGTACTCTATATGATTCAGTGATCTACTTTCGCACTTTAAATTAAAGCAAATGGAGCAACAATGTTTTTTTTATATTGAAATGTTATTCATTAGGTAATAGGATAGAGATATAAATTTGATCAATTAATAGTTGGGATGTTCTGCCTAATTGCTAAATCGTTTCTTACTTTAGAAAAGAATTTATACCTTAAGTATATATCAAGTTAAAGTAGCATGTGCATGATTTTATTTATAATTAATGTTTAAAAAGAAGTGAAATTAATTAAAACATTTAATTTAGTTTAAGAATAGAGAAAGATTTTATGACTCATAAATTCTTAGTCTGTGTAACAAGATAATGTTATTACAATATTACCGGTACTGTTAGGCCTATGCCAAATGTTATTGTAATGATATATTCATTAATTACTAATAACCTTTGTGATTAACATGAATGTTGTTGTTGATGATTTAAATATTGTTTCTCATGTAAATCATGCAATATTTTATTTGACAGCCGTTCATCTATGAGATTCTGTCACTGAATTGGTGGACAACCGCTTCCACATGGTGAGTGAAAGCTTTAAAATTTAATAAAAATTGATTTAATTTTGAGATTTAGCATGTATTTATATACAAAACATTTTTATCATTGAAGTTGCATTGCACACAAATGTCTCATAGGCATAGATCTTTGAGTTGTAATTGCTTGTTCAGTAAATATTACCCAAAATAAATTTAAATGTTGTTGTTTTTAGGTCATACCTCAGTCTAATGAACATTTACAGGTAAGACTACTGCTTTGTAGTTTTATTAAATGCCACTGTGCTCCTCTTCGTATTATTTGTTTTTTTTCTAAGCTTGGATTTTCTCCTGAAGTGATTAACAGAGGAATCTTTTAAATTTGTTTCTGCATAAGATGCTGTGTATGTGTACGTGCATGCGTGTGTGTTGGCTATATATATGCAGATGAGTATATATGTACATGCCGTATATATAATGCCATATCGGGAGTGTGACTGCATCATTGTTCATTCTTTACAAATTTACACGTGGAATATTTAATTTGTTTTTAAAGCTGGCTGTTCGTACAAGTTCCAGACGTAGGTAAGTTCTTTGCTGATGTTTCTGTGTGTACAGTGGACCTTTGAAAAAGCAGTGAAAATTCACACAGCAGAAAACAACTGGGCGAAGCGAAGTAGAAATGCCTATAACATATGAATATATGTAAATTTATTAATCTGTGTGCATTACTGCACACATTACCATGTTTATTTCTTTACTGATTTCAATTCATGCCTTGATGGTTACTGTTGCTGTGTATGCAAATAGAAATGAGGAAGCAAAACAATATTTGTTCCTTTTGCATTTACCCGATGACTCCTTTGAACTCTTGTAAGAGCGTTTATCATGAACTTTTGTTTCGGTGATCATTAAAGCTAATGAATTGAATTCAATTATTGAGAAAATAAGACAGTGCCTTCTGGGCAGAAATTTAATCTAATGTAATACATCTTTTAGTTATTTTTCATTATTATTTTACTTCAGTTTAAGTATGTATGTATTATAAATTGCATCTTGTGAAGACCTCACAGTGGTGCTAAAGTGTAATATTTATATGAGTTCAGTTTATTAGTGTAATGAAATTTGTAGTCCATGCGTGATCACACTGAAATGTGAATTTGAGGAACGGACGGCTACTCAACCACCAGGAGAAGATGCAGTTAGATAACCAGGTGCGTGAAAGTCAAAGAGAAAGTGGACTGCTGCTTAACAGACTTAGCTTAGCAGGTGTGATTGTATTTGTCGTTTTTTAATTTATTTTTTACTTTAGAGGGGATTATTGAACCGCCTCCGAAAGATGAACCGTGCATCAAAGCCCAGTTTCAGTATTATCTCAATGTTACAGAGATTTCAAGTGAAATCGAATGCAACAACTGCACGCGGTAAATGAAACACTTGTTGCGTTAATTCAGTAAAATCGTTTTTATTTAGTTAATTTACTGAATATCTTCATGCGAACACTCCTTACTCTTTAATAGCTTTGAACTCACTTAAAAAATTATATGTTTGAAGTGCACCTATTTGTCACTGTGAGGGGGTTATTGACATGACTATAATAATTATTATATTATATAATTATGTACCTCTTCCTATGTTTCTCATTGAACTCTTCAATTCACAACCTGTCTGTTCACCTGCTATAAGGTGCATTCAGATCTGAACATGGCACTCACCTTCCATGATCATATGTACCCGCCTGAGCAGTTTGGCTTTCAAGCCAAGTCAAAGCAGCTTAGCCTTCTTCTATGCTAAAGAAATTATGAAGTTACAATTACCTCGGTACAATACCTTACGACTTTCTTCTCTTCTAAATTATGCCATTTTCAACATGCTTTAATTTTATGGTAAACCTTCTTTGATGTTGTTCACTCGTCTTCAGGCTAATTTTACTCTGACTTTCTTGTGTATTTTTTGCATATATTAAATTTGTAAGTATTCATTTTAAATGACCTTTCAGGTTGCAATTTCCCGTTGTTGCACGTTCATTTATGCAAATCTTGATTCGTGACTTTAAAGTAGACGAATTTTATTGGCTGCGTTTTCCATGTAGGTCGTATAAAGCTTTCCCGCTGGAAGGAACCAACCTGCTGGTGGTTTCTGTTGTTGGGGAACCTTGTCAGTGTGGTGAAATCGAGACATTTAAAGACTATGAGAGAGATATCCTTTGAGTGCGACGTTTCGGACTTTTTATACCACTGAATTTTGTTTATATACCGGCAATTTTGTACTGATTATGTTGCTATGCTGCTGTATAATATTGGTCAGTACTAACATTTCTATGGTCTCAACAGAACATTGTTGCTTACAATTGTGTGACATGGATCGTTGACTGAAATGCAATTGTACATTAGGGGTCAAGTTGATATAAGCTCTTAGCTTTTTCCGGGCTTCCTGTTGCCTAGCGACCGTTCTGTATCCAAAAAGAACTGCGTGAAGCTTTCATGAATGTTGTTCTCTGCATAATTAAAGTTGATCAGTTTTTATGTGCAGGATTCAGTGGTATGTCTCTCACTACTTCTCCTATTGTCTGCTACTTCTCTGTCTTAGAATCAGCATTTAAACTATCTTTAGACTTTAAGAGAGAATTTTAAAATAAACTAATTAATGTAATAAAAGTGTGATAATTATGCTTATATAGGCAGCTATGCTCTATTGAGTTGTTAATGTTAAAAAAATAGTACATTTAAAGAGTCATAATTCCTAAACTATGTATAACTATACGCTGTCGGACTTTGAAATGGGTCCCAGGACAATTGTTTGGACATGGATGTTTTGTAAGATAAGATAAGAATATTCTTTAATATACCAATTGCTATCCGCATTTTGGTGTACAAACATGGTATAATAAACAAACCTACGGGTACATAATTTCTATATCCAATCAATGTCAAAATGTTTTCAAATAGCACAAAATAAAATTGTGATTGAGAGAATCCAATAAAATTATGTTTATGAGTATTTTCTGTCAATTTCCTTAACCTCCTCCTACCTGACGATCCTCTGATTGATGAAAGTGACGATGGACATACGTGCAGTATCAGGGCTCGCTACCGACGAAGGCCACCTTGTTACAAAGACAATCCAAACGTAAGTGTCTCGTTGCATCAGACATTGCTACGTATGATTCCAACCAGCACTGCGACTATGATTGTTTTACTCAATATTAGGTTAGAATAGGTCTTACCTTTTAATTATTGAAATTCCTGATGATTGCTTTAGATTAGATTTGATCTTGTTATGCTTCAATTGCCTATAGAATTATTATGGTAGATTAGAATGCATCTTTCTATGAGTGGATTATTAATAATTAGGTTTGGCTGCTGTATATCTAATAGTAGATTACTGCCAAGCACCATTATTGTCATTCTCAGGACCTCAGTTATATGAAAGATCCGAATTCTGTGCACACAGACTGCAGTGAGTGATGTATGGAATGGTCTGTCACAGTCTTTGAATGATTGCTGACGGCTGTCTTAACCTGTCCTGACTACTGATGCAGAATCTAATTTTGAAACAATCTCTGTGTAAAATTAGATTAGGAAAGTCGGTTGTTGAGTCTCAGGCTTTTTTGCAGATAAACACCGTCTGTAACAGTAATGCTTCTATTCTTATCCCCCCATCCCCATACAGGCCAAACCATGGTGAGAATTGCCGGGAGGGTTGGGGGGTTTCGACCCCCAGTCTTTCTTAGAGCCCCATAGTAAAGTTCTTTTTCCACAATTCTCACACTGGGCCAAACCAGGATTTTTAGCCAGAAAGATTCATGTACAAATTCTACAATAATTTAAAATCAATGCTTTGAAGTTTATCTTTCAGTATCCAACGACTTGGAATCATAGCGTCTCAATGCGCTGTATATGACTCTTTTTTAAATTTAAATTTTGGTTCTATATCACCTTACATTTTATTTCCTTTATCCGATGAAAGTATCTGAGCAGAATAGATAGCAAAAGGAGCTAAATAAAGTTAATAAATGTTTTATTACAACGTTACCTTACAATTCTCCATTTTGCTTTCATTTCAGGAGCCAGAGAGTTACTGTACGGCTTCTTCACTAACTGCAACATTTCATCTCTGTCTGATTCTCGCTCTGTCCACCACTCTCGCACGACTTCTTTAGCTCCAGCAACATCTGTCAGTGATGACGTGTAGCGTTTCTTTCTCAACATCGTCAAACCAAAGTTGCCTTGGACCTTCTTCGACTCCGGCCGTTCAATCGATCTTTTCAATGTCTACCGGTTCCGTGGAAAACAAAGAGCACGTGGTTTAAATGAAGAGAATGCTTCTTAGAGAGAAGAATGCACGAAGATCATGATGAGCTCTTTCCGAAGTTTGGAGCGTCTGAATTATGGGATGGCTCTGGTTATCTGAAAAATGAAGCACAATGGAGTAATTGTGAATTTGTGATCGAGCGTTCTGGTTGTGTTGATACGAAAAAGTAAAGAATGAGTCGTAGGCAAGATGTTGCTGTTGGTTTTTTTTATATATTCTACCTGCTTTGTTTGAATTATTTGCGTATCTTTGGTGCATTTTTCATTCCCAGCATCAGACATTGTTTTATGTGGCAAGCAGTTCACATCTGCTGCTCTTGTAGAATGGCATATTTGATTTTCAAAAAACGATTTTCACCTAGAGTTACAGTGGAGAATAATTTAGGGCTGAATTTTATTCGCATATTTATTGGTGGAGTCAGGCCATGTGTGTGTGTGTGTGCTCCAGAGCCATGGTGTGTGTCTGCCCCGTGAATTATCTTTGGCCCATGTACAGGTATTCAGATCGAACTTGTAGATCAGCTTCTGTGATAGTTGAGAAATATGATGAATTAAAAAACAGTTGCAGGAAATCTTGTGTTCACCGGTTACATCCATTGGAAGATTTGTTCAGATGAAGCTATACCTTAATCATCAGTTTACGTTTATCTATGAGTTACTTGTGTACACTGTAGGGACTGTACAGTGCTTAAAGTGTAGGAAATGAAGTGCCTGGACAGTGGAATCCCTTACACCTTTCCAGGCTGCGCAAACCTAATAGGTGGCAGGACAGCGTTCAGATTTTAAAATAAGTGCCTGGACGCTGTACATGACTGTCCAATCTCACTTTAAGCCCTGCTTGCATATCTACAGGTTATAATTCTATTCATATGTTTTCCTTGTTATATGTGAACTCCTCATCATACTCATTCATCCAACCATTCCCCACTTACCCATTGATCCCTCAGCCGATTGCTTCCACTGTCTATTTGTCCACATATCCATCCAACTTATCCACTCACCTATCATTGGCGGTCTTGAACTTTTGACAGACCAAAATGGTCTCATTTTCTGTTGTTTGATAGGCACATTTGTCTCATGATTTACTCTGACACCGAAGGCACGTTTACAGAAAACAGGGCCCTACAGTAACTGACATTTTTGGGGTCCTTCTGTACTTTTAAACTGAGAGTCTGAGACTCTGGTGGTGTATAGCCTATCATGAGCAAGAACCGGTAAGGATGATCTTGAAGACGTTTTTTTGAGTGTTATTGACACTGTGAGCATGAAGCTAATCATGATGTAATTAATTATAATTACTAGAAGCTACTTTCAAGGAATGTTAAGTTATTTGATTCTGTTTAAAACCATACAAGAATATTTGTAAGTGTACAGTACCTATTTGTCGCAATGAAATGTAGCAATGCTAGATTATAAATATTATAATAAAAAAATGCTTGAAAATTATTTATGTGATTATGTTACCTTTTTTGCAGCATTACTACCGTTACAAATGGTGTAATTAGAGATAAGAGAAAGAAGGCTTTAATTGCTAAACATGTGAACACAGAATTTTAAACAATTCTATCAACCACTTAGGCTATTCGTCACACTATAGTGCTTTCTTTCTGCATTTGAGCTTACGTAGCAACATTAGAATTTTTTTCAACTAAGTTACCTTCTTTGTTTCAGTTAATTTAATGCAGAGTAAAGCTATAGAAAAGATTACTTAGCACGATCGAATTATCTCTAAGGTGGTCAACCTAACGAAGAAATAATTTTTGACAAGGGTATCTTATTTAATTTATTTATTTATTTATTTACTGAGAATTTGATATAGCACTCTTTCAATGTCATGTAAGCCAAAGTGCACTGTAATTACGCTAAACTACACGTTTACCTACATGTATATAGTTGGTAATCATAAGGAGTTTACTTACATTGGATTTAGGATGATGTGTGTGATTTTAAAATATTTTTACTATTGATTATCTATAATTATGGGTGATGTACGTTTATTACCATGTGTGTACAGTGTACACCAAAGTGCGGATAGCAATTGGTCAATAAAAGAATATCGTTGTCTTTTCTTATCTTATCCGATCTTGTTCAATGGAACTTCTGATATAAGTAGTTCTTCACTCTTTAAGTACAGAAAATTATCATTCTCCAGAAGCATTACCTATTTGTGTCGTAAGGTAAATACGCGAAATTGTTTCCACGTTTGAAATGTAGATTGTAGATAACATAGCACGAGTTGATATAATTATATGATTATATCGATCGGATTTCTGATGTTTTTATGTTTGAAATGTGTCACAGTCAATATCATTCTTGTATCTACACCGTGGTTCAAAAAAAGTAAGCCAAATTGTTCTGCGCATATCTCTAATACCTGATGACATATCAAGCTAATATTTTCTAAATATTTAGAGAAGTGGACCAAGAATATGATTCCAAAATTTCATGAGATAAAGTTGAACGGATAAAAAGATATGAATATTTAAACTTCATATACCGAAATTTCAGTTTACAAGCAATTTTTCTGTCAGATTCAATAAAAAGTAAGCCAAACTGTTTTTCTTGCATCTCTGACGTCTGATGAGTAATCATAAAAACCTTTTACCAATATTTAGGCAATTGAACCAAGAATAGGATTCCAAAATATCATGTCATAAAGTTGAAGGGATAAAAAGATATGGATATTTCAACTTCATCACACGAAATTTCAGTTTTCAGCAAAATCGCTATGGTGTTCGTTGCGGTTTCAACGCTTGGCCGTTCCCATTTAGTCTTCATTGATCATGGAGTAAAACTTAATAGAGCCTATTATCGCGATGTTCTGTTGTCACAACATCTATCTGTAATCAGTAGGCTAATCCAGTCCCAGAAGACAGCTTTGTTTTTCAACAGAACAGCGCCAACCCACAGAACCAAGGAAACCATCGAAATGCTGACAAGAGAGACGCCAGGCTTAATTTCTCCCACATTATGACCTCCGAACAGCCCAGATTTGAATCTTGTCGACTATAAAAATGTGGAACGTGATGCAAGATCGAGCCTACCAGACAACAATCCATGATATAAACGATCTGAAGCAACGCTTGTTGGAAGTGTGGGATGGCCTGGATCAGCGGATAATCGACGTTGCTGTTGCCATTGCAATGGCGCCAGCGCCTCCAGGCTTGCGTGCAAGTAGGAGGAGGACATTTTGAGCATCTTATTTAATTAAATTATCAAACCATACTGTTGGGGTCATATTGTTAGTTCAATTCTCTACCTATCTGGAAAATTTTAGAATGATTAATCATCAGGCATTGGAGATAATAAGGAAGCATTTTATCGAATCTGACAGAAAATTGCTTGTAAACTGCAATTTCGGTATATGAAGTTTAAATATTCATATCTTTTTATCCGTTCAACTTTACTTCATGAAATTTTGGAATCATATTCTTGGTCCACTTCTCTAAATATTTGGAACATGCTAGCTTGATATGTCATCAGGTGTTAGAGATATATGCAAAACAATTTGGCTTACTTTTTTGAACCACGGTGTATATATCATGGTCCTAAAGCTTCCATTGTTAGGTTGGTCATTGCCAATTCCAAAATATAGTCTAAAGTCTAAACCGACTGTTGATGCCTTCATAAGCTTGCAGGTGGATTTTGATTTCCACGAACGTAGGCTACTTGTCACAAACAGCCTTTAATTGCCAGTAATGAATTTTCCCATCTTTTCAATTGTATACTTTTGCATGATTGTTAAATGGTAGAAAATAGAAGACATCTTATATTTAGAATAATAAAAAATTCTGGAATTTTCATACGTTTATGGGCACTCTGAAATTTATTACCCTGGGCGCACACCAATGCATAAACTTGCCTCTGTCTGTCACTAAGTAATTTTTTTAATGTATGTTGGTCACTAAAAGTAAGTAAGCTACAGTAATGCTCTGCACTGGGATGATGCGGTCAATGGTCTGGCTATTTTTAGGATCTTGTTGATTATTTCCCGGCTTTCTGTGAATCTTCAATTAGTGCAGGACTGCTAGGCAGTGCTAGCGGTAATTAATTTCTTTTTTGTTTTGCACGCATGATTAACCCAACCGGTTTTTCTGGTCTGATATGCTGTACTATAGACAGAGTAAACAATCACTTGGACTCAGCTGTTTAATGTCAGTCAAATGTCAATCAAACTCTTCACCTCAGTACAAATGAAAAAAGGTATGTTATAGTGATAAATCCACTTTTCAAAACTCATAATTGCTTTTTAATTAATTTCATACAAAGTATAATTCATTTTGTCTCACTGCAGCAGCAAGCATATCAATGCAGTTACGAACATTTGATAAATACGAGTAAATGTTATCATAAATATTATCATAAATCTATATATAAATTGAATGAGAAGAATAAGTTTGTATTTCAAGATAGCACACATTTAAGCTAACTCTGGAGACACTGTCTTGAAGGTATGAATTCTTAATTAATTCTTTTCCTAGCTTATGTTTATTGAGAGCATACCAAATTATTCCTCTCCGTCAGGGTATAATGATCCTTGTCACTTACAGTGTTTGTTTGACTCATTTAACGCCTACCATCAACATCTAGATTGGGTTCAGATCTATAGGCCTATAGCCATTAGGCCTTCAGTCCTACCTCTGGTACTAGAACAATCTTGGAGATATTAGGCTTATTTCTGTCACCTTACTGGTTGTTTATTATTGTTGTTGTTGTTGTTGTTGTTGTTGTTGTTGTGGTGGTGGTGGTGGTGGTGGTGGTGGTGGTGGTGGTGGTGGTGGTGGTGGTGGTGGTGGTGGTGGTGGTGGTGTATACAAAGCATGATTCGCTAGGTTGAAGTCGTGTTTTTACAGGACGGTCATTTCGAAAGAATTCGTTGGCAATTATTATTAGATGTTTCTTTCATTAACCAGCTGCGCTCTCCTTGCTGCTGCTGCTGCTGCTGCTGCTGCTGCTGCTGCTGCTGACCTTCTATCCGTTAATGCTGATGCTGCTTGTACATGTGCGCCTATAGGCCTGGTCTATACGTGTAGACCCTATGTTTTGTGGGCCTTTGACATGTGAGATACTATAGTTCTGTACCAGCCTGCAGGTCTGCATAGCCTGCGTATAATGCTGTGGCTTTACCTGTGTCAGCTGACAGCAGCAGGTGCTATAATAGTCTGCAGTCATCTGCCTTCAGCCTAAAGCCCATCAATCTTCAACATTGCCTTAAAATAGTCTCCTGAAAGATTTGCCTATAATTATATAGGCCTACACGTATGTGTCTAATTATGTCGCACATGTGTGTATGACTAATGTATAGCGCCTTTATTTTTAGAGTACCGTAAGGCAGAGGGAGAATTGCCGGGGAAGGGCTGTTGGAGTTCAACCCATAGTCTTTCTTAGGACGCCATTGTTGCACACCCTAAGTCCACATAAATCAACGTCTGACCCCCCCCCCCGTTATTTCTCTGCAATTATTATCATACTGGAGGACAACACCGCTGGAGCATCCCCAATGACCCTAAGATTCTGAGACTGTACCCATCTTAATTAAAGGACTTGTTCTGGCCCCCCTCTCGTTCCAGGTGGGAGGAAGTCTGACTTCCTAGAACAAAAATGCGTCCTTGTGTGGCGATTGAATGATGTGCCCGTAATACCAGAGGCTTTTTCCAGTTTTCCACGTACCAGAATGAAAATGATTGGGAACGCCCCTTCCCTCTTCCCCTTCCCTTCCCCTTCCCTTTCCTTCCGCCGGCAACTAATTTACGCCGTCGGGCATCGCTCGAGTCTGTCATCGATGGATCAGTTTCAGTTGCATTTGACGAATACAAGATGACATGGAACGAACGGAGGAGGAGGAGGACGAGGAGTAGGAAGAAGGAGAGGAGGAGGAAGAAGGAGGAGAAGGAGGACGAGGAGGAAGGAGGAGGACGAGGAGGAAAGAAAAGAAGGAAGGAGGATGAAGGAGGGGAGGAGGAAAGAGGAGAGGAGGAGAATGAGGTGGAGAAGGAGGAGGAGAAGGATGGGAGGAAGGAAAAGAAGGAAGGAGGAGGGAGGAGGGGAGGAGAAGGAGGAGGAGAAGAAGGAGGGAGCAGAAGGGAGGAAGAAAAGAAGGGAGGAAGAGGAGGAGGAGGTATGGGAGAAGGGAGGAGGAGCGCTGCCTGCATGGACAGACTGCAGCTGCTGTTGCTGGCGTTAATTAAAATCTCGTTGGGAGGACGACTTATAGGCTAATTATGTAGAAATAAGCGTCAATGCTGTAAACTGCCTTAGACTTTTAATCAACCAATTTCTACACATTATCCACGTAAGCTATAGATGTGGTGTTTAACGACACTGTGCCTTATCAAACTTATCAAAGATGATTAGGTTAGTGTCGCCCTCCTCCTTTGTTCATGCTTGGGACTGGCACTGGCAGAGAACAACCGGTGGCGGAGTTGCTATAAATATGACGTCGTCCTCGTCCTATAATATATTAGGCATATGTAGGCTAGGTCTATGCATGTGGGGCTCCACAGGACTCAATCACGTCACGCACTTGGGGGGATGGGTTCGGCACACATTATTTTGTGACGATCGATGTGTTGCTATAATTATCATAACATAACACAACATAACATTTTTTATTCGGCAACCAACACAAACTTTAAAGATACTGTAATTCTACATCATATATGTCTTATGTCGGATCGCACAGGAGACCCAAAAGGGGCCAAAGGTCCCGCTAGCCAGGGCCACCTGAGAGAATTGGTTTAGAAAAATTCAGCACGGCCGATTGGAAAAATAAAGCAGCTTTATGAACAAAATATCTTAACTAGCATACTAATACAAAACAAAAGGTGAGTTAGAAAAGTGGAATAAAGTCAGTGCAGTCATATACACGAAAAACAAGTGCACACTCCCGTATGAAGGTGAATTAACAGTATTTCCCCAGATTGGTAGAGGTCTACATTCCTTGTTGGATGAAGGTAGAAAGCTCCCGTTTAAAGAGACGAAGAGACGGCAGGGAGCGAATATCAAGAGGAATACTATTCCATGTTCTTGGTCCAATACATTTAATAGATGCAAGCCTTGTATTAGTGCGGGCAAAGGGAATATAGAAAGGGTTAGTATTTCTCAAGCCACGCTCTTGAATATCAATTCTGAATTTGAAGTAATCTTTATAGGTAGCTGGTAGTTGATTATGAATATATCGATACATAAATATTCCAATTTGTAATTGCCTTATTTGATCTGGTTGCAGTATTTTTAGACCTAAAAATTCTGCTTTCGTGTGGGCTCGATAAGGGATTTTTGCAACAAATCGTATTGCCCTTTTTTGGAGGACAAGAATTTTCGAGAGGTTTGACTTATATGCAGAAGCCCAAACAATGTTACAGTAAGATATGTATGGATGTATGAGTGTATAATAGAGTGAGGTTCTGGTCTGTGGTGGGAGAATTCTGGATATGCGTGATAAAATTCCTAGATTTTTTGCTATTTTTGTTGCGATATACGACACGTGTTCGTTCCAGGACAGGTGTTGGTCTACGTAAACTCCTAAAAATTTCGATGATTGCACTAAAGTGATAGGTGTACCGAAAATACATAAATTAGGATAAGACGTTGGAAGTGCTTTTTTATGTGACCTAAAGATGATGTAATTAGTTTTATCGAGATTGAGAGTTAACTTATTAGAGCGAAACCATTCTGCTATATTTTCTAGGTCGGAGTTAGTATGATTAATTAATGCTTCAAGTGAGGAATGAGAGTTAAAAATATTAGTGTCGTCTGCAAACAATAGAAAAAATAGATCAGGAGCTACACTAGGCAGGTCGTTTATGTATAAGATAAACAGCAGTGGGCCAAGGATAGAGCCTTGTGGGACTCCGTAATTAATTTCTTTTAGAGGTGATTTACTACCATTGCAGCTAACTAGCTGCATTCTGTTTTCTAAATAACTTTCAAACCATTTTAGCTGGGTGTTTCGAATGCCATAGATGGACAGCTTTTTTAGCAGTATGCCATGGTTGATGGTATCAAAGGCTTTAGCCAAGTCTAGAAAAATTCCTATGGAAAATTGATTTTTATCCATAGCATCAGAAATTTTGTCTTGCATATTTATTAAGGGCATGAATGTTGAATGGCCAGCTTGAAAGCCATGTTGAGAGGAGAAGAGAATGTCATCGTACAACGGTACAAGGTAGGACTACTGTCAAATTTTTTTAGTCATCATATCATATAACTTTTGTGTTGGCGTTTGACGAGAAGAAGGAGGGGTGGAAAATCGTCAACAATTCCATAATATTGTGTTCTAGGGGGACAGGTGTCTAGACCTGCTGATAATCAGTCTCAACATACCGGTTGGTCTACTTCAGGCGGGTGCATGTCGATTTAAGGTAGAAGAGAGGCCTGGACGGAAGTAGTCTGAGCGTCCGGAAGTTCTGCGGGGACAGAGGAGAGGCAGAGAGGAGATGACCGTCGCCTGCCTCTCTCTCTCTCTCTCTCTCTCTCTCTCTCTCTCTCTCTCTCTCTCTCTCTCTTCTCTCTCTCTCTCTCTCTTCTCTCTCTCTCTCTCTCTCTCTCTCTCTCTCTCGTCTGCTGCAATGATCTATATCATTCTGTAGCGCCAACTGCCGACTCCCATAAGGCTCTGGGGCGGAAGTAACTCGATCGACGCTGCTTTGTGCTGAGATCCGCGAAACATCTGCTGCGGCGGAAACGAAGACAGGACAACCGCACCGAAGATGATAAGATCCGAGATCATAACATTTGCACGAAAAGGTTTTCAGACCGAGTGCCCTCAGGTGCAGCACTGCAGAGAGTGGTGGGGTGGGGGCAGGGTGGAAAATGCCCAGAGGTCCGGGGGCTGGTCGGTAATATAGTTATACAAAGTTTGGTGGCGCCATCGTAAGTCGCAGGCCTATTTTTCTCTGCCTTTTGACCTGCCAGATTTTTTTGATTTTCTTATTTCTTCTTTACGTTTAATTTCTTGAACCTGCTGAATAACCTCCATGACCCAGACGTGATCTGCTGAAATTGTAGTCCTATAGCCTAATAATAATAATAGGTCTAGCTGGCGCCGCCATGGTGCGCTGCTTATGCGTGTCTAAGTATAATATTTGCTTTAATTAACGTCTGAATAAAATCATAGTTGTAGGCCACTAAATACAAATATAGTCTAATAGGTCTATGACACGAATGGTCTGTCACTCGTATTGCACTTTGTTATTTTTAAATTTCTTTCATAGAGCCTAATGATCACTCTGCCTATGAGCCTGGGATTTCTGTTGCCAGCTCTGCTGATCAGATAAGAGAGAAAATACCCGAGTGATCACATTTGGTGCCATTTATTCCTTTCTTAATCGTTTTTATGTGCTGAAGGACAGATCAGGAGCAGATGTAAAATGCGGGTTTGGGGTCAACGGGTTGTTTCTGATTTCCTTCTCACAGCCATTAAACCCGCCATTATCTCTACAGAGTCCTTTCCCCCATCCCTCGTCCCCATCCCTCGTCCCCTCCCCAGACCTAGCCCCCTCTCAGGCCCAGCAGCAGCAATTCGTGGCGACGCCACCAGCACTCACAAGGCTGACCCTACTCTTAAAGTTCCGATGGTTCTGAGGCTCCTTCGATCGAAGCCAAGACCTTCGCGATTCACCTGCGTCTACGATGCAGACCTATAAGACCGTTGCCGCTTGACCGGCATTTCCCTGGACACTAAGTACCATTTCGACTGATTCATTCACGTGATAAAAGTATAGGATCTAGACGAAGCATAATAGGCGATATATTCACGAGCAAAATGTCACCACGGTAAACGCATGCGCATGACTAATGTCCGGTCATAGGGTTAAATGCAGGAAAATGTGGTTTTATTAACCGTGGACATCATGATGCAATAGCGAGGAATGGCGTCGTTTTGGCAGCATGGCCAGGGCTGTACATTGTACACGAGGGTATACGCGGGTATGTACAGCGTGTATACTTATCTCAGCTGCGAGTGAGAACTCCGCCACTGGTTGTTCTCTGCCAGTGCCAGTCCCAAGCCTACTTAAAGAAGGAGGGCAACACTTCATTTCTGATACGGCTGTCTCGTTAAACATGTAGCAAGCAAGTGCGAGTGAGAGAGGGAGAGAAGGAAGGACTCCAAGGGAGGGGTCAACAATAGGTCTTTGTTCGAACTTGAAGACAGATGAGACGCATTGTAATAATTACTGTTGTAATAGTACTGCAGTCCTTCGTTTTGTTATTAGCCATTATGCAGGATAAGTAGCCTATTTAATTATAGGGCCTACGGTAATTCTTCTAAGTTTAAAGTTGGCACCAGCTAGTCGTGAAATATTAATTGAATCGACTGTAGTCTGTTACAGTAGAGCACACGTCTCAAATGATGCCAATGAAGCAAGCCAGTACATTGTATACGCCTGTATGCATGTGCTTGTACGGTGGTGTGTGCGCGCGCGTGTGCAGCTTCAGGTTACTACCGTATCATCCTATTGCATGCTGTATAGCTAATATCGTTTATACCGATACGTTGGCACCGCCGAATTGTATAAAGTTATATTATTTTAACACGGTGACAGATAGACATCTAGTCGACATGCGACTTAGCAGTCGATATATATATATATATATATATATATATATATATATATATATGTGGCCGGATGGATGGATGGATGGATAGATGGATGGAGGGAGGGAGGGAGGATGTAATAAAAAATATTATAGGTTAACCTAGGTAAGGTATATATACCAATAGGCCTATAGCCTATATAGGCTATACATGATAGTATATAGAAATAAGTAGGCCTACTATTTAAGTAGCCTATATATATATATATATATAAGACATAAAATAGGCCTACCCTATTGATGCAAGTGCGCCAGTGGCATATAGAAGTAGAATCCCTTGAGGTCGACATCCTTAGACGTCGCACCGTCTTCTACGTTGTGATGTACGTCGGTCAGACTGTGTTACGACGTCTGCTGCGGAGTTTTTCTTTTATATGTCTACCGTTCCTTCCAATGAATTAAGGGTCAGCTCTGATCATCGTGGCCTCTGCTTATACCACCAGGGGCTGGCTATTCTATACTGCGAGAATCGTGGTTTTGCTCAATCCCCTCTCTCCTACAAATGTTTGTAAATGGCTAAATGAGGAGCCGACAACTGACAGCGTTACTGTGCTGCTAAGCGATGTGGTCCCTGAGTTTAACATGCCTATAGGATTGCATGTGGG
>OX243815.1:12693965-12703965 GCA_945859605.1 Lumbricus rubellus | reverse complement strand
GAGATGTGTATGCGGAAAGAAGGAAGGGTCGTAGTACACGACGTGGCATGCGTCGAAGCGAGACTAACGAAATGAAATGAACTTCGTCTGGCAAAAGTAAGAAGAAGAAGAGGCACGGCTTCTAATCTATAGCGTTCAATCTTGACAAATGGTCATTGCAGTCTAGTAACTGCAGAGTGTGGCAAATGGCGAAGAACAGCAGCTGCAGCAGTGGCACCACCACCAGCAGACGACACGTGGTGGCTGTGGCAGCACACGCAACGACGACAACCGGTGGATACATCAGAACAACTACGACGACGATTCCATCTTACGCCGTCGACCAACGAGTTCGAATCAACGTGAGCGGCCAACACTTCGAGATTTGTCAGGGGATGCTCACCCGACATCCACGGACCCTTCTCGGCGATGGACCGAGGCGCCACCAGTTCTACGACCAGCGGCGCAGAGAGCTCTTCTTCGACCGACACCGACCGAGCTTCGAGGCCATCTCCGCGTACTACCTGCACGGCGGACGGATACGCCGACCGTACCACGTGCCGAGCGAGATCTTCCTCGCCGAGCTGCTCTTCTACGGACTGGAGGACGAGGCCGTCGACGAGTACCGGCGATCGGAGGGCTACACGGCCGAGGAGAGTCCGATGCCGACGCGGCCGTGCATGAGGGCCGTCTGGCGGTTGTTCGAATACCCGGAAACGTCGCGCGCTGCGTTCTGCGTGGCCGTCCTGTCCGTCCTCATGACCCTCGTCTCTATAGTTCTCTTCTGCGTCGAAACTCTTCCGACTTACTCGAAGTCTCATTGCGTTGAAGACGAAGCGCCCAACTTTCTCGATCCATTCTTCGTGATAGAGACGACGTGTACGGCATGGTTCACCGTCGAGGCGATCGCGCGATTCATCTCGTGCCCGAGTAAGCTGGACTTCTGGAAGGACTTCAAGAACATAGTAGACGTGACCGCCATCGTGCCCTACTACGTCACCTTCTTCAACGTTCTCTCCACGATGAGCTGCTCGAGCGCCAAGTCCAGCGCTTCGCTGTCCTTCCTTCGAGTCATCCGCCTCATCAGGGTCTTCAAGCTGACCAAGCATTCCGTCGGACTCCAGGTCCTCCTGCTGACCTTCAAGGCCAGCCTGGAGGGTCTCGGTCTCTTCCTCGTCGCCCTCCTCGTGTCCCTGCTCGTCTTCTCCAGCGCCATCTACTACGCTGAGCTGGGAAACGACGAGTCGCAGATGAAGAGCATCCCAGACGCATTCTGGTGGGCCATCATTACCATGACAACGGTCGGGTACGGAGACAAGGTGCCCGTCGGTGCAGCAGGGAGGCTGATCGGGGCGGCCTGTGCCATCACTGGGGTGCTCACCCTCGCCATCCCAGTCCCCATCATCACCGGACACTTCAACCGATTCTACGCGTACAAAACGGGAAGGGGACGTCACGTATGACAGCGTCACACACGCACTGATCTACACACACACGTTGCACTACTGCACGTAGGTATATACACTGGCATTTACATGTATCTATATATGATAATGCACTGCGTACAGCTATCACGGAATCGCGGGGCCTAAATCTGGTACAGATTTTGATCAGTAATGTTAACTGATCGGACCTAAGGTCTCAAGGGCCAAAGGAACGACTAATTGCGCGCTTAAAGGATCGTTGTAGCCTAGCTACATAATTGCCGCCCCCCCCCGTAGCCATCTCGACTGCCGCCTCTGCCATCACAACCGTGACCTGTAGACTTAACTATAGGCTACATGTTACAAGGGTGCGAAAGTGTCTAACTGCATGTCTACCACCGTCGCGTCCCAAGCAAGATGACGACCAGCAGAACTCTTTGAGATCCAATCGATGGTTTTTAAATAAATGTCTCTCTTTTTATTACGAAAACTGCAAATTATTGATAAGGAGACATTTTTTGATTTAAATACAGATTTAAATATTTGTGGCCCACTATTGACAGGAAGCCTATTAGGCATAGGCCCTATAGGTCTTATGTTGATCGCAAATTCAGCATTGCATTCTTTAGACTCCACAAACTGCATGTAGCTAAAGCCGTAAAGCGCTACTCTAAAGCTAGGCGAAGCAGTTCACCAGCTTATTCCGGGTGCTACGTCAAGTATGAGCGGTATCCCAAAGCCACAATGCGAGTAAAAAATTCGGTTTCCAGTTCCCAGAAATAGGGAGAGAGAGTCTGCAGAGTCTCACAAAAACTGTTATGGTGATCTGTTTGTTTCTTCTGTTGACAGGCATGGAAAGGCAGATTAAATGGGTCGGGTTAAGACTCCTCGTAAACACGAGACTTTAATTTTTAATGGGAAGTCTGAAGAGGAATAGATCTCGAGGGGCTTAAAACGGGTGAAAATATTGTGGTGAGCGAGCGACGAGTGGAAATAAAAACCGAATTTGCGGGATCATTCGAACTCCGAATGAATATCGTCCCAGTTGTTTACCCGACTCATTATCAGTGTAGCCTACTATTCATAATGGACTTTTTGAATGTGTGATTGCAGGAGCATAGGGCCTATGCTATACAATATTTATTGTGACTATTTTTCAGTAATCCAGCAGTGTAGGCTACACAAACTACAGTCTCCCGAAAGAACTTTCGTTCTGCATAGGGTGCCATAGACCTACCTCTGTCTCAATCTTGTGTACCCGTTTGTTTCTGGTCCCTGCAGTGTATATATAGTGGGTCACTGATGCGGCGTAAAACCCCGGAAGGCCACGAGATTTGTTTGGTCTGTTTGGTGACTCCATGGGAGTGGAGGAAGAGGAAGAGGAAGAGGAGAACGAAAAATAAGAATAAGAACAGGAGGAGGAGGAGGAGGAGAAGGATGGGGAAGAGGAATGGGGAAGAAGAAGAAGAAGAAGAAGAAGAAGATGATGATGAAGAAGAAGAAGAAGATGATGATGATGAAGAAGAAGAAGAAGAAGAAGAAGAAGAAGAAGATGATGATGAAGAAGAAGAAGAAGATGATAATGAAGAAGAAGAAGAAGAAGAAGAAGAAGAAGAAGAAGAAGAAGAAGAAGAAGAAGAAGAAGAAGATGATGAAGAAGAAGAAGAAGAAGAAGATGAAGAAGAAGATGAAGAAGAAGAAGATGATGAAGAAGAAGAAGAAGAAGAAGAAGAAGAAGAAGAAGAAGAAACAGAATTAAGAAGAAACCGATTACTGTTGCAGGGGCAAAATGTAAAAAGAAAGGAAAAAGAAGAGAAATTGAAAAGAATTGTAATCGCAAGAATAATAATAAAAGAACGAGGATTATAAAGCTGAACTAAGAGCCACTAAACCAATTTGAAAGAAATCGTAGGCCTAAGCATTTTTCTAATCATGCAAGGACGGAGAAAATTAACCGGAAAATGAAATAGCGCCTAAAAAAGGATTCTGAATGAATAAGAAATCACAGGAAGTTGCAGAAAAAGTAGCTTAGAAGAGAATATGCATGAAAACTGATCGTGATGAAAAAGAAGACCTTCGTGCGCAACATCCTATAAGCTTACGCATAATAAAATCGCAATAAAAGAACACAAAATAAGCTTAAATTCGGAGAATGCTCATAAAGAAAATGCAGGCATAATTTATAAAATTGGAAAATATACACCTAGGTCTAGTCATCCTGTAGAGTAGACCTACAGAATTCCTGGATCAACAGAACACCAAAAATGAGGAGAGAGGGAAAAGAAAACATTGGAAATATTGCTAAGCGCAGGCCTTAATCTAGGCTAAATGAGGAGACATTTGTTGAACTCATAAACCATGTCTTACACTCCTTACAGCGATGCAATTGTGAGAAATTTGTTGAGATGACAGCTTAAAAAGTTACCAATTAGGCCTGCAGTGTAGATATTTAAATAATTAAGCTTAAACAATAAGAGGGGGCACATTTGAGGTTAGAAACCACGAATAGCCTATCAGCACTGAAAAGATGAGCAATTTTAGCGACGAAGCACCAACAACAAAAAGCGATAAAGAGGCGTGTACAAAATGCAGCTCGAGTTCTTTCATGTTAACCTACAGAAAGCTGTTAAAGAGAAAAGTTCGCTAACAACAAATGATTCAGAGAAAGGGCTTGAAAAGCATCACGCATCATCGATCAGAAAGTGATTTACCGTAGGCCACCGTTTTAATAGGGGGCCTATCGCTTAATTGTTGATTGAAGTTAGGTCTAATTAACACTTCAAAGATACTGCTTGATCTTGAACAAACTTAGGCTAACAATAGAAAACTCTCTGTATTCGCATTTATCAGACTGCGCTGATGGCATAATTATATGTTGAATAAGTTCTTTGACAGTGAAACATTGGCTTAAAGAGCAGATCATTATAAAGTAGAATGGCTGCCAATTCTGGCAATTTATGGCATATAGCCTAAGCTTAGGTTTTTTTATTGTCTGCAGCAGAATGGATCAGCTAAAAAAGAATTCGGAAGTTCGGAGCTCAGTCATCCGAGCAAAACAGTAAAACTTCTGCGACAGCATAGGCCTATGCTATATTATGCTATCGTATTCCTTTAGTAATTTATTTATATCCAACTTAGCCTTCTTTTAACTCATTCAGCGCATTCATATAGCGCCTCTGTAGACGTGCTCCGAGTCCAGCCACAGTTAAAGACAGAAAATCATTTACTTTCTCCTCATGCTTTTGCAGTAATTGCCGTCCTACAGCAAGGACACGATGCTATTGATTGGTTGGATAGAACGGAGATGGACGGGGTTGAAATCTTCCCCTGGCCCCAATTATTTACCATGACTGACTGCAGTAGAATTTGATAAGGTGCTGAAACTAATAAGAATGTGAACGTAGAGATATGCAGGCATATAATTTTTATAGGAATACGGTACATATATATATATATATGCTGTGATAAATAGGAATACGGTATATATATATTACATGTATATATATATTACATGTATATATGCTGTGATGGGTTGTTGTAATTCTGTTGCAATGATCGATAGGTAATAATTATATAAAGTTGTAGCACATGGATTTACTCGAAACGTGGATGCGATCTCTTGCACTCAATGGCAGCCATCCGGTCAATTCCGCCCATCAATTCTCGCTATAGGCCTAGGTGTTACGTGTTACGCCTAAACGTGTAGTATGCCGATACGCGGTCTCACGTCTTTTACTTCATTCCAGTAATTGTACGCGCGTTCTCTGTCTGTCTGCCTGTCTTTCTGTCTCCCACCACCGCCACTGCTCTACCTCCTATACCTCCATACTTGAGGCTACCTCCATATCCCCTACCTCGCTCCTCGCTCGAGATCTCTCGATCGCTCCCTCGCTTCTTCGAGCTCCCTCCCTTCCTCCCTCCCTCCCTCCCTACCTCTCTCTATATCTCATCCATTTTCTTCCTCCCTCCCTCCCTCTCTCCTTCCCCTCCATCATTCTTTCTCACACTCACCTCCATTTCGCCTACGTTTTTAATTGCTCTCCTTTTACTGTCTGTGTACACGACATTGTAGCCATGTCTCTTATTTCCCTACGTCATTGTTGTTGTGCTTGTCTAAATATTTATCTCTATCTGTATCATTATATGCATATCTTTCTTCATGCATGCATATGTCTCGCTCTTTCTCTTTGCTGTTGCATTGATCATTGTATCGCATTACTTTAAAACATTTATGAAGCGCCTCTAACAGGCTGAACCGTTATTATGATAATTATTATCTTTCAGCTTTTTTCTCATCATCACTGTACAATGTGTATGTGTAGCTGTTCGCGCATGTCTTACTCGCTGTTCGTCTAACTGTCTGTCCGCATAACGTTTTGTCTCTTTGTCTTATTAGTTTTCTTTCGATATATGCCTTTGTCTTTAATATACCTTTATGTCTTTCTGTCTTTTTTCTGTCTGTTTGTCTTTGCCTATCTGTCTGCCTGTCTGTATGTGAGTCTGTAACTCTTGTAGGCCTATGTGTGTCTGTCTATGTGTCTGTCTGTCTGTCTGTCTGTATGTGTTTTTCTGTATGGTTGTGTGGCTGTGTGTGTGTGTGTGTGTGTCTGTGTGTATGTCTGTCAGTCTGCCTGTCTATCGTCCCTCCGCTTCTGTTCCCGATAGACAGGACAATTAAACTGACGATGAGACGATGGTGTGGCGCTATATAACAATGCGGGAATTTCATTAATCTTTCAGAAGGCCCGTAAGTCACGCGCCACTGACGGTAATTGGTTTCGAGGGCGACCACCAGAGGGCGAGGACGCAGCGGAGACGGACGGCTGCGACCAGCGCCCTCGGTGCCATGACGGTGCCATTGATGCCATGACGGTGCCATTGATGCCCTGACGGTGCCATTGATGCCATGACGGTGCCATTGATGCCATGACGGTGCCATTGATGCCATTGATGCCATGCCACTGCGGCTATTGTCCATCGTCCCATCAAGATCGGCGATGCGAGAAATCAATTGGGATCATCGATGAACAATGATGGCCTCCCTCATGCACCACCTCTGCTGCAGCACCAGCTGCAATCAGTCTTTGCTCCACTCCTCCTCTTCTTCTCTGTCTTCTGCTTCTCTGTCCTCTTCTTCTCTGCCTCCTTCTTCTCTGTCTTCTTCTCTGTCTTCTTCTCTGCCTTCTTCTCCGATATATTTTCTTCTTCATTTCATCATTTTCCTTTTTTGTCTTCCCCATCTTCGACGCTTCTGTTCTATTTCTTCTCATACTCATCTATAGCCTTCTCCATCTTCTTCTCCTCATCGTTTCTATCATCATCATCGTCGTCGTCGTCGTCGTCGTTATCATCATCATGATCATCATCATCAATTTATCATTGTCATCGTCATCGTCACCGTCGTCGTCGTTGTCGTCATCATCATCATCATCGTCGTCGTCATCATCGTTATCATCACCACCACCATTATTATCGTTATTATTATTTTTCTAGAACTTCTGTAATGCCGCTGTAATAATTACTGTTCAATACGCCAGTCGATGATCTTTCAAATTCAATGCAGAAAAAGTCATATTGTGTTTGGCAAATATTCCAAGGTATTAATGGTCAATTGAAAATCAAGAGGAATCCGACCGAGAAACAATCTATATGTCTCGGGAGGAAAAAACGAGAAAGGTGAATGCTTAAACGAGACCTGAAGTTGAAAGAACAGACTGCATGCAGACCGAATGTCGCCCGAACAGAAATACATGCAGAGTCTGACGGATGCATGTCATGCAGATGGGTATATAACATCACATGGATAACCCATGTCACGCAGTATGTTGTCACGCAGCTGGTCACGCAAATCATGCATCAACCAATTCACGCAGTCAATCATAGACAGTGGGATTTCGTGACAAGGCACCCAGCTATTTATAGCCTGAGTCAAGTCACGTATAGCTGCCATGGCAGCAGAGGTGAAACGTCATGTATATAGGGAGGTAGGGGGAGGGGGAAACGTTCCCTACCCGCCGTGTCCCCTCTGTGCCATGTAACCTACTGAACAGTTTCATTGTCCTGGAGTATTTTACTTGTGCCATATTGAGATAATCGTCAACCATTAATTTTGTGTGTTTGATTGTCTAAGACTTACTTTGTTTTCAATAAAAATGTCTTGCATTTCCTTGTAAGAGTTTGCTGCCAATAAGCCGCATCGATATGTCGTGTGCGCATGCGCAGGCGGCTGTGGCGAGCATATGGTATGCAAGAATTGTAAACACACAACACGCGTGGCTTAGGCTAAGTTTACGAAGTTTTAAATTTTCCGACCAATTTATCTTAATACATTGACAAATTAAGACCACCTAGGCCCATATTAGGCCTACTCTCAAACGTACGACTAGATCACTTCCTGTAGAAGTTCCCTTACCTATACACAGGCTAGAGATGTCGAAACGGCTGTAAATCTATTGGGGAGGCAAAACGAGGGAATTTCCTCCCTTCTTTCAAACTTCTGGAGGGAACGTGAAGAAATCTCTCATCACTAGTGGTATTTTCTCAATGCACCAATAAAATAACAATGCACCAATAAAATAACAATTAATGCACTAATAAAATAATCACGATCGTAGCTAGGCTATAGGCCTACGCAATGCTATTTTAACAAGCTGCATAAACCACAATTTAAGTATATATATATATATATATATATATATATATATATAGCCTACATATATATATAGCACAATTTCGAAGGGCAATTTTCCCTCCCCCACATAGCCTATGCAATGTCAAAACGTAGGCTATTTAAGGCTCTGCTTGGGACTATGAGACTCGAGAAACGACACTGATGGAAGATTATGGCTACAAAACAAGAGATTAGAGAAAAACACTGAATCAGAAAGGGCATACCAGATTATAGGTGATCTGAAGCCCATGGGGCGCGGTGGTGTAGTGGTGGCGTCGTTGCCTTGGAGCCGGAAGGTTCGAGCTTCGAATCCACCTCGCTGCGTAAGGACCTTGGGCAAGTCCTTCACTCACAATTGCTCAGCGCTTCGGCTTGAAACTCCGATGCAGTGTCCGCTCTGCATTCGGGAGCGCCTCTGAGTAGGGAGAGCTTGAAGGGGCGCTATAACAAGTGCACATACAAACAAACATGCTGCAGTTGTATCTGATAGGCCTATACGAAAGACTTAAGCTTACTGATTATCTTCACATTAAAGAATTTAAACAGACGTTGTCGGTGTAAGATTCTGTTAAGTCTTCAAGCGGATATTGCTGAATCTTGAAGCCTTATAATCCACACACGAGAAGGATTGCGCTGCGTTTTCACACCTGCAGCATTCACGACAAATCGTTTAATGAAGGATGATGTTGATATGTATACGCGTTGCTCAGATTATGCGCCGAACGCAGAACTGCGTTTGTGAACAGAATATAAAGGGTTAAATTTATGTATAAGCCTATGTAATAGTAGCCTATTTCTCAGCTTAAAACGACCGATCGATGTCTGATTCTGTTTCTGGAAGTAAAATGTTAGGATTTGATCAGCTGCAAACTAGTCGGCACAGGCGGCACATACAAAGTTTTACCAAAGTCTCCAATTAGGCCAAGTAGCCTAATGACTAGCGCTGCATGGTAAGCCTTCCGCATGGGCGGATATTTGGGCGGAGACTTGGAGGGGGGGGACGAACGAGTGGCGCCGAATGAAGGACGCGAGATTTTGGGCTGACGGGCGCCCGGATGGCTGAGTCGCCGACGAAATTTTCCACTTTTGCCGACCAAAAATTTCTGATGACCCCTTTTTTTGTCATCCGGCCAAAATCTCCAAGAAAACCCCCATTTTTATCGTCAAAAAGTTGATGACCTTTTTCTTTCACTCAACAATTGGGGGGGGGCAAATGCCTGGCCGTCCCCCCCCCAAACACATTCATCTGACCATGTAGGCATACGGGCCGGGCCTCTCACAGCTGTAGCACCCTTAGCAAGTTAATTAGCACGTATATCTTAATGCGGACTTTTGTAATTATAGACTATTATCATGATATCATAATAATCATTATGATCTTCATCGTCGTCTTCATCATCGGCTCCACTCTCTTAATTCCTACTTCATTCAGTAGACCTAATTTATTATTCATGTTGCCAAATAATAGAGGCCTCGTGAGCTGCAATTGAAGATAAAACCGACGATGTGCAAAAACCTCTTCAACAAATCTTCCCAGTGTCAGATTGCCACAAAGACGGTGCCAGACGTCTAACTGGGTGATCGTCTGTGTAGCCAACTTGAAATTCCCAAAACGCCCACTACAATAGGAGCGCATCGACGAGTCCTTTGTCCGGGCTATATGCTATAGGCCTATAGCCTAATGCACATCCAGTACGTCTTCTCGCGAGAAGCCTTTAACGGTCTCTGCTATAGATCCAGCATCACCCGTTGCTAGCCCGCATAAGGCCTAAGCCTAGTTTTTTCTTCTAAAGCCCGAAAATGGACATTTCCGCCTCCAGTCGCTCTTTAATTGACAGGCACACGGAAAGCCCGATTATTATGGTCTAATGAATGTCTAGCGTAGACCTAGCTAGGCTACTAGACCTTCCCTATAGGCTGAAGTTCT